>JAQFXM010001174.1:0-35329 GCA_034693345.1 Entomobrya multifasciata
TTTCGGGTCAAAATTAGTATAGAAAGTTGAATTTTATGTTGATTGGCTTTGTATGAGTCTTGCATGTCCCTTGTTAGATGAATCTCTACAGAAACGATTAAACATTTGCAAAGATTTTCTCATGCAAGCGAATGTTTTCTTATCTAAACTTCTCAAACGCAAATGTAAGAAAAAATCCATTTTTCCCCTTGTCTGTTGAATCCTTCCATATCATTTTGGTTTTGGTATATTTATTTACAAAATATCCAATGCAATACCATTATCGTAATATCCAATAACCACAAAACCATAGGAAAAGAAGAAAAAAATCCTGGCAAAAATATATACTACCATGCTATAAAGTCAAGTGAAGGAAAAAGTCGTAGAAACTACAACGTATTATACTTCAAAATATTGAGTTTTTGTGCGTAAGTTGATTTCACAAAAACCAGAACATGTGTACGTACATACCTATACAGTTATATTCATAAGTGGGCTTGTATACGCAACACATAAATAACGCGTTAGTTCCAGGGCAACAAAAGTGATGTTAGTGATGATGATGATGGTTCCATTCAAATGATGAAAATAAAGAGGAAGGTTTTTTCTCTTCTTTTGAGTTAAAACACCAAAAAACTATGTATTGTCCAATGTTTTGTTCCATTACAACCACTTTTTCTTGATCTAGACCATGAAGTTTTAGACTTTTCAAATCGGACCATATAATAAAAGTGTAAGGTACACACATAAGTAATATCCCATGAGTATAAACACACAAAACACTCACAACACAAACCATTGTTGAGATGCTGGTGTACACGGCAAAAAAACAGCCCATTACCATCCCGCAATTCATCTTTTTACATTTCTTTACCCGATGCCTGTGTTTGTTTAGTGTCAAGTCGAGTCAACCTACTTTTTCTTTTCTTACGTTGCCTTTCTTGTGTCCATACATACGTCCAAATATCCCTTAAACACCTTTCTTAAAAGCAGCTATATACCTGTAATACTTTTCTACATGTTTGTGTTTTGCTGATCGAGAATGTCTGTTCATGCCACTTCTTCCCCAACCTCCGCCGCATGTTAGCAAAAAAAACGAAAAAAAGTTGAAAATGCATTTTATTCAATGGCAAAAAAGTAGTTGTCGAGTTGGGTTCCTTTTGAATTTTTTTGTGGAATAGAGTGGAATAAAGAAATATCAGTTTTACACGCCTCATACATAAAAAATTGTGGCGCTAGTGGAGGTGGTGGTAACTGTACGTGCGTATCCTGCAACTTATAAGATGATAACAATAAGAATAATAATATTAACGCTGCTGCTATATTATACTCGATTCAACTCTACTCTTCATTTTTTAGCAACTTCTTTTTTACATCTTTGCCGTCACTTTCGTTTTTTATAATAAATGGCAAGAAAGAAAGAAAGAAAGGAAAAAGAAAGAAGAAAAAAGTGTCTAGTTTTCAACGAGGACAGATGCTAAGAGGTTTACGTGTTGTACGAGAACGAAGAGTAGAAGAAGAAGTTCCAGATGTTTTGTAGTTGACTAATGGAAGAAATCCATCTACTCTTTGCCAGTAACATGAAGTAGTAGAGCATCTTTAAAGGGACACCTTCACCAAAAATGCCACCATCACTGAATAGCGACCGTTTTTCCTGTTTCTCTCTTAGACGGCCTTGTGTTGTGTTGTTGTTGTGTGTCGTCTTCTTTCTTTTCTTCTGCTTCCTCAAACATGTTCTCTCTTTACTATACACATAATGATAATAGCATAGCTTTTCTTGTGTAAACGGTCCTGCTGTTTTGTCGTGTGAAATGTTGTCTTGTCATATGCTATTATCTGGGAATATTATGGGGCCATTAAAAATGTAAAGGCAATAATCGAACGGATGTGAGAAAGCCTACGAAAAACGAAAACTAAGTAAAGAGAGGTAACACAGATGATGATAGGAATAAGCTTGGGAATTTACACAACCACTTTGCAAAAAGCGCACTTAAAATCTTGTGTACAACTTCTGTTAATACACACTAAATAAAAGTCTTTTGAAAACAATCTTTAAAAACCGACAATGGCAAATGTGTCCATTTATTTACCACACTGTAAATCATATCATGACATGTATTTAAGTACTCTTATGCGTGCTAATATGAAAATCACTGTGAAATATTTTTGCTTGAATATATTTTTACTCAAGAGCCAATAAATATTGTTTACGATTGTGCTTTCTCAGATGTACAGATAGGGTTTTTTCTCGCAAAAATGCTAACGCCATAATTTAGAAAATAGAAGATGCAATAAATAGGTACAGACATTTGTGAGTGGGGGAAGCTGGTTATAAGTGTTTTTTCTGCTTAAAAGCAATCAACATCAATTTATGTCGGTTATTCCAGAAAGTACAAAGTGGAAAGGCATTTTAAGCGTTAAAAACAAAAAAGAAGCATTTATTGCACTTTTTAAACAAAAAAAAACGCTTGAGAGCCAGAATAAGTGAGAGAGAAAGAGACGTATCTAGCTGACGTGGCAGTACCACTACTGCTGTTGTACACATACTATATTTGTTATAGTAAAAGCGAATATAATGGTATAAATGTAGGTATAATACAATGGGACGATAAGCATGATATCAACATCGACGTACGTATAGGCCAATATATAAGGATTTGAATTGCCAACCATAACTTTATTTTTTGGTAGAGAAAAAAGTTGCCAGTTTAATCAGGAAAATAGATAGATGAAAGCATACAGAAAGAGGCGAAACTCTCAGCGACCAGGAAGAATGGAAAAGTTTATATATACATGCGTGCATATTACACAATGACGTCGACAAAGCAGCGACATATTATCAAGAGTAGCAGCAAAGAATTTTTTTTGAACAAGTTGAGATTTACTTAGGATTTTCCTAGAATAATCGTCAAAATGAGCCACCTCGTTTACCACTAATACTCGGGAAACCACTGGAAAGCAACACTTAATATAATTTTATCTGAGCTCTGGTTGATGGTGACAAAGTTGTAAAAAAACTTTTGTCGGCTCACACACAAACACAAACCAGCATTCTACTCCTTTTCAAACACCTTCCTTCCGTCTTCGACTTCCTTGGATTTTATTTTTACTTCTTTGTTGTTCACCACTTTGCTAACGTGGAAACGATATGACATAACCATGTTTAAGAAAGATGCAATAGTGCACTTATGTGATGTACCTAAATGTACTCTTACAAAAATGTAGACGAATACACACACACGAGCAAAATGCAATTTTACAAATTTCAAACATACATATAAACATACTTACACACTATTTTTGATAGTAAAAAAAGAAGGAGGGAACAAACGAATCTCTGCAATAGAATCTCACTCCGTTGAGTTGAATGAAATCCGAAAATTTAATTAACCAAATTGATGAGAGGAAACTTAATTTCAACTGTATGTTGAAAGTGTGTATGTGAAAGAGAAAGCAAAAAGAAAAAAAGAAGAAAAGTAGAAAGGAAGGAATAAAAGAAAGTAAAAAGTGAGATGAAGAGGGAAACTACATGAGCTTTTGTTTGTGTGTGTATATGTTTCAGTCCATATATATACTTTAGTATATTATATGTGCATATGTGTATGTATTTAAGTGAGTAAAAGAGTTCTACTTTTTTCTTTCCACTGAAGAATTGTTATTGCTTGTCGTCAATTTTCTACTTTTTTTCTTCTTGACTTTGAAAGGCTTACGAAACCATCACGACCACTACTACTTGTACCAATACCACTGCTACTAGCACCATCGCTACCACCAATTCAGTTGGGTTGGTTAGTTAGCAACTGAGTAGAAAAGCAGACACTCCATACAATAAAGAATTACTGAGATTTTCTCTAATGGTCCACCAAAAGGAGTAGGGGCTAAGGAAAGTAGTGAATTTTGTGAGTGAGGTTTTTTGCTGTTGTTCTGGTCATACATTACAATTGTTGTACTAAAATGAACGTGTAACGCGTGTTCTAATGGGAACAATCACACAAAATCACAATTCTACCTCTTTCTAAAACACGATATAAATTTCTCTTGCTTTTAATCAGTTAAAGGCAAACAGTGCTACAAATTTGATGAGAGAAGAAGAATAGATTGGAAACCATTACCATTCTTTTTTTTCATGGGTGAATGTTTATGCTGACAGCTGTATTTTATTATTATCGTTTGCAGAGCTGTTTTTATACTTTTAAGTGCATTTGAATAGGGAAATGTTGCATTTTTACAAGTGTTAGAGCGGTATAGGAAAACATCTCATTAATCAGATTGTGTACGTACATATATCCGTAATAATAATAAGTTCAGAGATGATAAGAATGATGAGAAAATGAAGAAGACTGAAAACACAAGGAAGGAAGAATAGAATGGGAGGGCCAGGAGTCTCGTCGGCGGAAAAGAAAGGAAACTGGACCAGAAATGGAGAATGAAAGAAAATAGAAAAGGAGAAAAAAATACAACGAAACCTGCATCCTCTCACCAAAGTTATGTCTTAAGTGAAAGCTTAAAGTTTCAGAGAATCAGAGCAGATGTTCTACTTGGCACGTTCAATGCTCATTTGCTTGCTAGTTTGCCTCCTCTATCTTTCCCATCCTACACTTCTACATCTTTATATACATATTTAATATGAATACACACAGAAATACAGATAGAATTCAAGAAAATAAGATAAAGGATTATATATTTTCTTTCAAAGAAATAGTCAACCCTGAGAAAACCACTTGCATGTATACTTGTATAGACAATATACATACACAAAGTATTATGCATATGTAATATCTATTCATACAATATACAATCATAGCAACAATGGTACATATTATTATTATTCAACTGTATAATGTAATGGCATTGCATATTACCATTTTCTTCGTGATGCCATTCAGATACAAGCTAAAAGTAGGCACTGTATATATTATACAGTAAGTAAAAGCTCATCTATATTTACATATATTTTTTGACTATTATGTGCAAATAGCATCATTGACTGCATTGAACATGCACACAACATGCTTTCCCGAAGCAAAAAAATATATACGAGATTTTTTAGAAGAGAAATTCTTCTTTAAAAAATCTAGAAAATGAAAAGGTACACTACCATCGCTTGCTCTTCCCTGTATAATAAATTGGTATAGGGTAAACACCTTCTGCTGCTGTTCTGCGCTCACATACAAGTCAGACATCAGAGTCAGACTCTCTCCTGGGCTACAACAATACAAAACTCCTCTCAAATCTTCAGGCAAGGCAATAGCACAATCTTTCTTCGTTCTCTCGTTTTTTTCTCCATTTGCTATGCTATTATTTTTTCACGCTTTTCCCCTTGAAAACGGTTCAATAATATAATACGTGTGTAGATCTGTCTATCTATCTACCGACCAGCCATACTTCTACTTCCATCACATCACCATTTCTCCTATTTTCTCCTGTGTGTGTCCTGTGCCCGCAGTTTACTTTCTCATTTTCATACAATCCTCCTTCTGTTATGCCTTTTTTTCTCTCGCCTTTAGTCCGATTCCTTGAACAAGGACATAGTATTTTGTTCAATGTCGTCTATATTTGGTTTGATAAATATAATAATAAATTTTATATAGGCCCTTATGATTGTATGTGTGTATATATGATGGCAATGGCTTTGTTATTACTTAATTACTTTTGAACACCACTAGATTACTAGTGTGTAAAAAAGCAATGATGATGGTATTTTATATGTAGTCCCTCACTCAACCATTTTCAGTGTTGTTATTATCCGGCAGACTCCCTTTTACACCTATTATTGCATTGTATATGTGTCTCTAAGGGAGATGGGGACTTGAAATGTATTCTTTTATTTTACTCAGACACTTTTACTTCCATCACGCAAATGCCCATACTTAGTCAACATACAGACAGCAATAGAGAGAGAGAGAGAGAAGAGAAAGGTTCATGTTTATATATACACACAATACTTAACAAAACGGTCTAAAATGAAGTTAAAGTGGTGGTGGTAGCAGCTGTATACTTTCAAAGAACGTAATCCTGCCAAAAAATCTCCTTATTCACCCAGCTTTTTTTCCCACTTTCCGGAAAAAATGGTAGAGGACTTTCCAACAGAGACGTATTATATTGCAAATATATACATGCATAATATGTATGTACATTCATGAGCACTTATTTAGACATATATTCTAGAGATACTTGTGAAAATGAGAAATAAGGAGGAAAGTCACACACATAGACAAATGGTGTATTAGAGAGGATTTTATTATCATCATCACCACCACTACTGTTATCATCACCAAGGAATACTCTGAACGAAAGAGAAGAGAGGAAAATAGATACAAAAAGTCAGATGTACAGAATGGATGGACAGATTTTTATTCGTTAAGCAACGTCGTCACCAAATACATACATTCACATATGCCCATAAACATTATATTTATCTAACTTTTAAAAATTAAACAAAGTTTACTTCCCTTGTTTTTCAAGTTTATTGAAAGTAAGATATAAAGTACATGTTTATATGTCCTTTTGCTTTATTAAATTTTTTGTCCACCAAATCTTTTCTCATCATCATCACCACCCCCACATCATCATCATTATTGGATATATATAAAGTAACTGACTAACTAAGCAGTAAATTGAATTTTTGGTATAAACTACTCTACAATGCTGAATACTGATGAAAATGATGATGATGGTGCGACGGTAATGATAATATATGTAGATTTAAATGAGTTAAATTGAATCGGAAGCTGAAAAATAAATATGTATAAAAATAAAGTTTGCTAAAAAACTTGACTATCTTGACTGCAATTAAAAACATTTTAGTAAAGAAAAACAAGAAAACAAAAGTTAGCATCTTCGGAATAGCATTATATAAAATTTTACTGTTAACGGTATACGTACATGTTACGTATATAATAACATATCTATAAAAAAGGATAGACATAGAACTACTTTACATAAGAAAAAAACGAAATGGCATCACGCATGGATGTGATGAGTGGATCTCTCAAAGGAACTAAGAGAAAAACTTCTTGTGAACGTCTTAAGTCTCTCAGGATTCAAAAAAGAAAGAAGGAATCATCATAATAATCATCATGATCATGATATTGTCTGCTATAATATATCCACGCACACATACAAACACAGCCTTTTTATATATTACCAAGAAGCGCCAGATTGATATATGTGTGTGTGCAGCAAGTAAGGAAGTAGAAAAGAAAAAAATGCCAGCTTGTCTTGACAGTTCTCCAGAAGCAACATAACAGCATCAGAAAAATGCAAAACTTGGTCTTCGTCCTCCTCGTCGTCCTCCTCCTCTTGAACCAGTAGAGTAGATGCCGTCGTCCTTGCTTGCAGAATTTAAAAAAAAAGTTTCTTTATGTCTTAACTTTTTTCCTAGTAACAAATTACTTTTTCGTTTTGCTCCAGGGAAATGGAAACGAACAAGAAGAAAAACTGGTTGTTTGGTAGTAATAGACCAGTTTAATACGCGGCAGAAGAAAAAAACTTGAATATGGAAAAAAAATGTCCACTGAATGCGCTTTGGTGGCGGTGGTCCTTCCAACATCTAGTTTTTTTTGTGTCAGACATAAAAAATGTCTGATAGGATGTCGCGTTCGTTTTGCTGATAGTGATGTGTATGTAGTGTGCATACTTATACTTATTATTTCCTCTTATTATTATGAAACTTTATATATGAGCACAGCAGCAGCAGCCAACTTTCAAAAATAGAAATCAGTCGAGTTGAGAAAGAAAAGAGGCGTTGCGTTGCGCTTCTAGCAGTTTTTTTCTTTTCGAGTTGAGTTTTTAGTTTAGTCCTTCTCCTTCAAATATTCAACTTGCTGACAACACAAATGTCTTTGCAGACATAATCGTCCAAGCAAAGCAATCAATACAAAGTGGAAAAACATATCTATGCATATAGTCTTTTTTTAAGTTGCATAACCAAAAAGTCGGCATATAGTACTGAGTTTAAACTTTCACGGGCAACTTTCACTAATATACTGGTTATGTATTTGCTCTTGTTTCATTTTGAAGACGAATGAAAAGTTTTCAGACGTTATTTTCTTGTATCAAAAAAGTCTAATGACAAAAGTGGTGACAATTGATTTTGTTAGTTTTCCCTGTGACAGTATTTTTTCTTTAGAACAAAAGAAGTGAAATAAATAAGTAGAGCGAATGAAAAAGGTGAACTGATTCGATAAAGAATCTTAAAAACATAAAACTTTCAAGAGAAAAAGTTGATAAAAAAGTAGGTTTTATTATTAACTTTTTTTCACCGTCTTGCGTTGTTCTTTTCAATTTTCTCTATGTGTTTGTTCATTGCCTTTTTATTATCGTTCATGATTGTTGTCGTAAAGGTTCGGGAAATTAGTTTTTGTCCTATTCGCCGTTGTTTATGTTACATAAGAAAAAAACAAGTGCAAGACATTGGAATACATTTCTTTTATTGAAGATTTGATCTACCTTCGACCTTCCTTCATTATCAATTCGTCAAGCACAATTTGGTAACAAATGAGTCAATGACACAAGATTGTAAGAACACAAAATATGTTTTGTTCTTGTCAGTTTTTCCCAGACTTTCAAACTTTTTTTCACTTTTACAAACTCAGTACTATTGTGTATGAAAACAAAACTGTCGTAAAACTTTACTGCAATTGTTGAACAGAGAAGATATAACCAAAAGAAACATAGTCTTGCTGTGTTTTTTTCTCGAAAGAAACAATGTATTTTTTGGACTTATTTCGAATTCCATAGCATTAGACTTTCTCAGAAATAATTCTCATTTGTTACCTAACAACAACTAAGATTAGCTTAACATTTCTAAATTTAAGCATACATGTGTATACCTGAATTTAAATACCAGTCAGAATGAAACTATATCAAGTTTGGTAAGAAAAAGGCAAAAGCCACTACATTTTCTTCTCCCCCTTCTTTACTTGTCTCTTGTTAAATTAATGAATTTGTGAATTAAATATTCTCCTCTGTTTGTATGAATAATAAGCCATTTAAAGACGACACCGAAATTCTCTCTGTGTTTTAAGTGAATCCTCTTCTTCTTTTTTCTACCTCACGCAACCCTTTTTCCCTATTGCTACTTAAGTAAAAACTTGATGATGATCATGATGATAATGTTAAGATTACTTTCTCCCTAGCTGAAAAAATGTGATCTTAAAGTGTTCCTAGAATGTTCCTCCTCATCCTTTTGCGTTTGCTACTTTTATGCCTACATAATATACATATTTATATAATACGGACAATAGAATTACTTTAAAAACTTATACCAAGACACATACAAAGTGTCCCCAAGAGGATTTCTTAAGTCAGAAAGCTTTTTTCATTATCAATACGATTTTCCCTTGAGAAGTCCAACACATGGCGATGAGGATGACGATATGATGATGATTCTCATTGAAAAATCTTAACACCATCAGTAGCGGAAATGTAACATCCAAGCTTGAATTTTATATTTCTATACTTTTTCTGTTTCTTACAATAGAAAAATATCATCTTGTTTAAAATTTCAAATGAATCTGCTCCTTTCCCACACAATATACATATATGAGTACAGTGCACACACAAAAATATTCGTTTAAAAAATGGTTGACATGAAGCGCAATCTAAGGATGGTTGTGCTTATCATTATTAGGCTCACATGAATAATGTAACGAATCATGCATACTATTATTGGACTATTTAAAGCTATACCAAAAATCCATGCCATTTGAGATTTATGTGGGTGTTTTAATTTGTAGCAAACCGGGTATTAACTTAAGTCACTTAAGGTTGCTTTGAAATATTAAAGGTTTCTAATTAATTCAGCCTTCTTTTCATTACATCATCATCAAGGAGAATTCCCAAGCCACCATCAAATACAGCCACTAACTTTACATTATTTACATACATAAAAGCTTTTCGTTAAAAAAGAACTGAGATTTTATCACAAAAGACACCATATGTCATGAGTTTCGCTTACGAGCTTCAAATTCTAAGAAAAAATATTTTCACATTGTGTTTACCCTTACTCGTCTTTTTCAAACTCATCACTTATTTAGCTAATCACAAAAAAATCCCATGCAAAATCAAACCAAAATCTTTCTCCCTTTCATCCTATTTGCTATACTAAATTATAATTTAGTTCATTAACTACAAACGCAATGTATTGTATGTGTAGCAGCTATCAATTTTATTCCGTTTTCCGGCCATTAACCTAATACTCCGCCCAGTAAGCTTTTCCCGTCATTTATTTACTTATTTATTCCTCGTTTCTTATTCAGACAATAATTATTTTCCCAAACAAGAGATGTAGCAAAGCCGAGAAAATTTCTTCCCTGTCGCCCTTTCTTAAGTTAAAATGTACACACATGGCAGCAATTAATGTTTGAGGTGTGTGTGCCCAGGTCACAGGAAAAGGAAGACGCAACCAAATAATAAAATTCACTCTTCATCTGTTCAACCACTAACTTGACTACACATCTGTTTTCTATGATATTTATTATTATATTATGTTATACACTTCTTCGCTTGGGAATACATACATAGGTTATATACATTGTGTATAGTGTACATCATTGGCATCATATGGTAATAGGGTAAAACTAAAGCAATTTATTCTTTCTTCTTGTGATGTTTCGCCTTTTGTAACCCTTTTCCCCCATTTCGTTCCAGATTGATTGCCACAAAAATGGAGAAAACGAAAAAGAGGGAATACGAAGCAAGTTAAATCCGGATGAGATGATATGGTTCACAAACTCAAATCTGCGGAACGCAACGACGACATTCATTTTCTTGTGTTTTGTGCACACGCACACATAATACACGCAGCAGCAGCAACAACCAACACAACAAGATCAAGTTCTCTTGAACTCTAACACCATATCATATACCCCATCACATCATGCACGTTTCTTTGGGAGATGCAGAGGTTCTTAAAAACGAAACCACCAACACGACTTTGATCATGGTAGTAAATGTTAAGAAGATGCGATCATCATCGTCATGATCATGATGAGTATGGTAGTTTGCCAGACTAGAAAATACACTCTTTTCATTTTTCCCTAGACGCTATTCTCTTCTGCTGGTCATTCATCGTTCAATAAGAAACAGAGGAAAAGGAAGAAGGTTTCTGCAAGAAACGTTGTTGTGTTTTTTTTCAATATATTTTTTCTTCTCTCTCTTCCTCTCCCATAACAACAATAGCAGCATCAACCTTTCAAGCATTTCGTGATATTTTGTATCGCACAAGCGGTTTAAAAAATGCTTGCTTCCTCAGCACACTAATGTTCTTGTACTCATTCGCTTGTTCCGTGTAGTAAAATGAAGTAATTTATTTTGTCAAAAAGAAAACGAAACTTTCTTCTTCATTCTTCGACCTCTCCGCCACACCACACAGAATAGCAAGCTCCCCTACCTACTTTCTATCTATATTTCTTATGTGAGAAAATTCAGAAGCCGTAACGATGAATGAGACTAAAAAGAAGAAAAAAAGGAGAGAGAAATAGTGAGTGAGTGACTGAAACGAGCTCATTTGAAACGGTACACTTACTACGATCATCCACAATGCCCCTAATTTATTTGCATGCTGAAAATTTCAACATTTACTCTCTTCAACTGCAATACAACAACTGAGTCCAAGCCCTTTGCCTTGTAAGGAAAATCACAGCAGCAGCAGCAACCCTATATCCTGTACGTACTACTACACTGTTGTTGCTCATTAGAGTGTAAAACGAATTCTCCCTTTTTCTTACAAACTTTCTGCTTACCGTTATTTTTTTTTTCTTTCGGGTTTCAGTTCAAGCTTCTAATTTTATCCAGACTAGACACACACATACAATTTTTTACGGATGCTGTGAACTCAACACATATTTCTGCATCTTCTGTGCTGTACCATGAACATCATCATATCACAGGCTATCATCATCGCAATAACCCAAAAGTTCTTTATTCTCCTTGCACAAAAATAAATACCTAAGTACATACACACAGAAAATAGTATGTTCAGCAAATATGTAGGCTATCATGCAAGCATTTTCCTCCAATTCAATCTACCTCTTTTTTCTCCTCTACTCCATCTCGAAATCCATACTACTGACTCAATTTTAAATTAAATAAAAAGAGGGACCCTACTTTTTCTCCTTGTTTCTCCGAAAAACTCACTTTGTTGTCCATATATTTTTTCATGTTTTGTATGTATATATGTATCGTGTGTATCTATTTGTGTAAGTATCTGTTTACGCAGGAACGAGTTGTGTCTACCTTTACTACAAACATATATAAAAACCTATCAAACTATTTTGTTTATTTATGTAATGCTATTACTACCTCACCTCAATCTCGTTTTTGTTTATTTGCTCAAGTAAAATCAAACAGGGACAGGAGAACAAGTAGAAGTTATAGAAGTAAAAGGAACGTGGCGTATCTCCTTACAGTTTTATTTGTACAAAAGATATACAATGCAGCAGCAAACATTGTAGTCGTTGTAGTGGTAGTTAAAGTAATGCATTGTTAATGGGATACCATAACAACTGTATTAGATAACCTGATTGTAGGAATTGGAACGCTTTGAAGATACATATATAAATAGATGGTATGATATAATACATAGAGAGACAGAGCAACGCACTAAAAATACCAGTTTGTTGACGCATTTCAACTTCACTATCATCCGGTATAGATATCCGTCTGTTTCGTTATCCTCAATATGAAACGTGAAGTAATTTAATTTAAAAATATGTATAAATGCAAGCCATTCGAAGTAGCAGGTTCACGTGCGATTGCATCCATTTTTTATTTAACAAAATATATAACAAATTTACCTTAACATTATTCACAAACACTGAAAATAAAATAAATATATGCAAACAGACAAGCCAGAATCATGCATGCTCAATCTAGTCGCTAGGAAGAAATGTTGAGATATTTTTTTGCTTTCTATTTCATTCATAAATTATCGCGGATGCATGGCTACGTGTCTTGTCTGCTCCTTATGTAATTCTAAAAATGAACGAGTACAGATATCACATATTGTAAAACATTTCGTGGGTTACAAAAGTATTTTATACTTCTACACAACATGGAATTCATCATTTTTGGCTTTTTACAGTTCCTTGGCTTGGAAAAAAGTAAAGAGAAAAGAATGAGTTCAAGATTGAAGGTTGAGTTCGTTTACGTTCTTCGGGAAATAAAAAAAGTTAAATCTTTCTCTTATTCTCAACACCAGCAAACATTTCTTTTCCACTTGGAATGAATGTGCGTGTATGTGTGTGTGCGTTATTCAATTTATCTCTTTCGACAAGAAACATAAGATGAAGAAGAACAAAAATAAATGCACATAAAGAAATAATGTAGATTGCACAGTAAAAAAATCCCAAGGAAAAATGCTAATTCTATGATTTATTCAGAGTAAAGAATCTCTTGAACTGAGTTTTCTCTTGCAGTTTGCTTTGCCTAATTCATGCGAAGAAAATAAAAGGAAATATATTTTCTTTTGTGATGTTGGTGAAAGCAAAAAAATGAATGGATGGATTATTTTCTTCGGGTTGAGAATTTGAATAGTTGCTGAGTTGGATTTGGATAGGTAGGGAGATGTTTATACAAATCAGTCGAGTTTAAACATTCAAGTACAGAATCTCATCACGATTCAATAAGTATTACGCAAACACACACACACACACAAATTGAAAAGTCCATATTTTTCCTTTTTGCGTTTTAATTCTTAAATTTTATTAAATAGATTCATAGTTACATACATATATAAGTATCAGCTAACGATGCAATCTCACCACGAAATAATCAGTACATTTAAATAGAAAGTCAGTGATTTTTTTGAGCTTCTGATGATTATGCAAAAAGATATTTATCGTCTTCTATTTACATTCTTTTAAAAGAATTGATTATTATTCAGTCTTACAGAAAACAATATGTTCGTATGTTAAAGATGGAAATATTTTCAAAACAAAAACTGTAAATTTGTCAAGCTAAGTAAACCGGAAAACTTGAAACATTTTCTTGATTTTTATATTTATTATTTTAAACTATTGACAAAAACTTTGCAGACACATCTTTTGTCAGAGAAGAGATTCTATCTGTGTAAAAATGGCATCTGCAGAATAATCAAAAGAAATATCGGGGGGAACATGTGTTGAGATCTAAGCAGTGAATCTTTTTTGGTACTTCCAATTCAGAGAAAATCTTCCATTTTTACACTTTTGGAGAAAGAGCGAGAAACACAGACACAAACAAAATTGTAATGGAAAGTGTACAAGGGAGGGAAAAAGATTCATTGATTTAACGTAGAAATCTGTGTGCGAGCATTCATGCATGCTTTCATCATCCTTCAAATTGTCTTCTATTGTACTTGAATAAGAACAAAGCTTGTTAAAATTGCATGCTGCTTTTCCGCTACCACTGCCATGCATGCTGTATAAAAACTAACTATTTTTTTGGGATTTCTGCTTGTATTTTATGGTATGTCTAACTTGACTACTTTTTTGCGTTTCCTTTTGAAAACAAAATTATTCTATTCCGTTTTTCATTTTGCTTCGCGTGATATATATTTTTGTTTTGGTGATAAAAATATTTCTGCATTACATAAATGCATGTATGTATGTGTATTGCATGACTTTTGAGTGCGTTGCATTTCAGATGTACTAGTAGGGTTGCACAAAACGGTGGTCGTTATTTATTTTACTGTTGGTATAATGGCATAGGTATGCAATATACTTACAACGTAACGTATGTCGCAGCATTTTAATCAGCAACATAAAAATGTTGATAGTTAGATTTGTGTAATAGTTCGTAGAACATGTGAAATATTCAAAAAATTGGGCGTTGTGTAACGAAAGAGTGCCATCACGTCATATATAAGTGAAATATGTACCTAAATATACATCATTGATAGAAAAACTTTATAGACAATAGACAAGTCAGAATGCTTGCTTGCACTAGTTGCTATTATGCAATTCATGTATTCCTTTTTTATTTATTCTTGGCTCAGCAGCAGTAGCGAGCGAGCGTGGGCATGTGTATGCATAACCTTGCCTCAAACCCTTTTGTCACGTCAAAAAAAACTTGATAGCTAAAAGGAATTGAACTTTTGTCACTTGGGCTCCCACTGCAGTGTCATTTTCAGCGGGTGACATGACAAAGTGACAAAAAAGCAGTATAGAACAACTACAGCCCAGTAGACTGCACTGCAGGGATTCAGCTACAAAATATACTCTGAAATAAATTTCTGTTTAAGTATTTATTGTATAAATATATTTTGTAATATGAAATAAGAACGATTTTGCATAGCAAACTAATTTTGTTGCACAAATACCTTATTTGCTGACTTAATTTGTTATTAGAAATTCCAAATAAATAGAGTTCTTTGAATTTTGAAGTCAACTGCTTTTAAATACCCAGGAGTCCCTGTTTCCAAGGACGAGAGTCCAATTTTGTTTACTTTTTTTTGTCATGTTGGCGTGTTTACTCATCAAGACAGGATAAAAATAAATAAATAAGTATTTCTCCAGTTAAGAAGATAAAGATGTAGCCAATATTCGGTGAGTTTAATAGAGCGAGAAAATAAACTAGCCATTTGACTGATGTACATACATAGTAATGTAGTTAAAAAGGAAGGCAATAAAAGGTTAGAAATCCGGAACCATTTTTTAGGATTGAGATGTTTGTGTGCAAGAGTATATCAAGCAAACTGACACGTGTGAAAGTAGAGCTTGTCACTGTCAGTGCATCGCATTGGAAGGACGGACAGTCCCATTAAAAATTAACTGTATGACAAAAAGCCGACAAGTCGATCACACACAGTAAACTAGAAAGAGGTTTGATAGCACAACTAAGCTTTTGCAAATGGATCAATATACAGCAGTAAAACAAACAGTGAATTAGGAAGGGAAAGCGAAGGGAAAAGTAATATAGTTTAAGTGTTTTTAAGAAGGACATGTGTACACCATAAATAAATTAATAGGCAAAAGGAAAGAAAAAAAAAGTAGTAATGAAGACGTACCAAAAGGAAAAAAAAGCAGACATACCTACACACCTCCTAAATTCGTTAGTACTCAACTCACAAGCCAAACCATAAATAGATATTTGCAGGTGAAAGTTAAATTATAACGTCTAATTTGACGTGATCGGTTAAGGAGGATCTTTAGCATTTACTTGTCTAAAACGACACCAGTGCGCGAAAAAATGTCAGTCATTCAGTATAAAACAAATATCGACACAAAAGACAAGCTCAATTTTGAAAATGGTCACAGTACTAAAATGAAAGTAATTACTTATATTTACCGTCAAATCCCAATGTGAAATGATAACTAATTTTTTATTGAGGTTTTGGTTGGTCAGTTGAGTTATCATGTGAGATATAATACTTATATTGCTAACTATAAAACTACTTTACTTATTTTTCAACTAATTACTTTCCCCGTTCTGTTATATATGTTTTATTGATGTACTTATTATATCCATTACCGTCCTCTTCATCATCAGCGCGAATTTATGATTGCGTAATTACACGGCTGAAAGGTTATTTCACTGCTACAGCTCTAATTTATTTCAGAAAAACCAGGCCAGTGAAAATAGCCTTTTATATTTTTACTTTCACTTGTCCACCGTCACAACGTAATTAGAATTTTTTCACTATGACAAAAGCTTACTACTGTCAATTTAGTTGATGTGTGTGTCTCTGTCTTTCTATTATCCTTGGTCTTTTTATCACGAGCTAATAAAATTTAGACTTGGATTGCTTGCCCTACAAGAACAACAACACCAAACATGCCAGAGTCTAATGGGCCAAACTTTTATGACGGGACCAAAAACACACACTCAACTCACATTATTTTTTGACATAAATAATCACATGTATGTTTTCTTCTACTGATTGCATGTTGGTGGATGTGAAAGAAATGAAATACGGAATTTTTTTATTTTTTCTTGCGTGCATTTCTTCTGCCCACTCACCCACTCATTTCATTCAAGTTGTTTTCTTTCACAATCCTTCATGTCAAATTGTTGGCTTTTTTCTTTCTCGATGATTATGATGATGTTATGGCTCAACAGATGAGATGAAATGACTAGCTCAGTATGAGAATTAGTTTTGGCTGTAGTTATAAAAGAGATAGATATGTCAATTTGAGCATAAATGTAATATATTTGGATTCAGAGTACTTTTTATCCGGTCATCCACATCCTCATCATCATGAGTCAAGTCATCATAACAAAAATAATGATTTTAGTACTCCCAAGGATTTTTCTCGGACCAGAACACTTTGCCTTTAGCTTCCATCATCCGAAACTGCCAGACATTCAGCCAAGTTATTATACCAGCTTACTCAGAATAGCAACTTGTATTTAGGTTTCACTCAAAAGGTCATACTGTAATCATGAGAAAAGCTGGGATGATGCCTACGAAGATGATGGCTGGTTATTTGCCAGAATATCCTTCAAACAAATTACTACTACGTTTCCTCATTTTCAAGTCACAAGAGACTTGTCGTAACAAGTCATGCTGTTGTTGGTGAGTAAGCGTATTACGATACTATCAGAACGGATTGTGAAGCTTTTTCTATGTTCTGTGCTAAGTAATAATAGTAATGAATGATGATGGTAATGTTGGTGTAATAAACAAGGTTTTATTAGAGTTTTACTTCAAACCAACCCTTGAAGGGTGAAATTTAAAAAAAGGCTTAGTATTTCTAGAGAAAGCCTTTTTCAGGTGTACTTAAGCCATTGAATTCATTCATGTCGCATGTCGAATTTAGAGACAATGCAACGGTTTCTTTATACTACTCTGCCACTCATTCTTCTATTAAACTTCCTGACAAACACATTATCCAATATTACGACTTAAGCGGAGTGTGGAAGTGGCGGTTAGTACACAAGAGAATCATACTTTTTAACGTACAATCATTAAAAATAGCTGTGCATAGGTTACATGACCATTGCCATCGCTGTATACATTGAATTAACTTATTTCCTCAGTTCTTTTTTAGGATTTTAATTCCAAATTACACCAAAGCCATTAAAGAAATAGTAACAACTTAAAACAATGTCGCTTTTTATTTATTTTAGGGAAGTTTTAAATGTGTCGTTATGTAGCCCAGTTTGCACACAATGTCAACTGTAAACAATGCACACTTCACGCAGAAAATAAAAGTTATGGGGTTGCATGCATGCTCGCAAGCTTAGTTTTGTCTGGAGTTGGTTTAGTGTCTTGCTTACTAATTTTGTTTTGTAGCAATTGTAGTAGCCCAGACATAAAGAATGCATTTCCAACAACGGAGTTCTATAAGAAAAGAAAAGTGCTTGCATTACGAGACCAACCAAAAAAATAAACTTTCCCCGCAGCTATACAAGACTTTGAAATATTCTTTTTTGGGTACGTAACGTCTGGTGTTGTTATAAAATGTTTAACCACGTTTCATTTTTTTTGCAAAAAAAGAGAAAGAATACCCCGCATCAGCTGCCTAGACATTGCCACATTAGAAATAGTTGTTACTATTGTTACTGTTACTATTATTAAATTCCAGCATATTTTCTACATATTTTTTGGTCTGTCAGTTTTGTGCATCATGTGTACCCTGTAAACTTGCACAGTTTCAAGTTTGTCTTCCCATTTCTTTCCTCCCTTTTACCAAAAATAAAAATGTAACTTGCTACAATGTAACAGAGTCATAACTGTCCACTTATACAACACTACCACAAACATTACTAGTCTTGTTATAATAAAAACATTAAAAAAGAATGTGTGTCAAGACAAGCAAACAACGCAGTCAAGTAAACTAAAGGGTTCTATAGTGTAATAACAAATTTTTAGGAGAAAAGGGAATTTAATTTCGTCGCTTGCAGTAGTAAAATGTAAAACTGCAAGATATAGAGAAAGAGAAAAGAAGGCGAAAAAATTATTTGCTGAAAAGATAGTCTAAAAGGCTTACTCATTGGCTTGTAAAATTCTAACTGCAGTTTTTACTTGTTAGCTAACAAATTACTGTACCCTACCGCCTTTTTTTATTCTTCTGACTGACTGACTGCATTACACGATACTACACCGCTTTTTAGACTTTTCGAAGGAAAAAGCTCTAGCTTTTGAACTCTTCAATGGAAAGTAGACCGGAAATTAGCTTCCATTAGAAAATTAACGTAAGGCATTCATACATTCATATACTTGACTGGAAAGTGCAAATATTTAGGTATATTTTTGTGACATTATTTTATTCTCATCATTATTCAGAAACTTATGCACTCACGGTACTTATTTATGGCTTTATAGGCTAGCCATGCATACAATCCACTCACTCAACCCTACTTTAATTCTGCCTTGACTTAGTTCAGCGTCAAGGTTCTCCAAAGATGAGAGATAACAGATATCAAGTTAATTTTTACGTAAAAGGTTTATATTCTACGACATGTCATGTCCCAGACGCCATATTTCCCAAACATTGTATGCATGTATTTCATAGTAGCAATTTTTTTACATCAGCATTCGTATTTCTCATTGCAATTCACAGCAATAAAATGCTACCATCACTTCGATCTATATTCCTCTTCTGTAATATATCATCTCATCATTTCATTGTCAGTTTTCACAAAAAATCGTCGTCCCTCTCCTTCATCCAGAACCAATTAACTACTGAATCCCCTAAAATTATCCGACTAGAAAAATCGAAAGCAACAATATATTTGAGTTAGCATTTTCCTCTTTATTGAAGTATCTTTCCAACCATTTATTATGAATCCTACAATTCCAAAAACAACATGTTTCACTTGACCAAGTGCTCGTAAAATGGAAATCTTAAGTATATATTATTACCATAAACACGCTATTTTCGTACTTCTGTTGATATGCATGCGAATAATTCTATATGGATTTGTGCATCTGCATAATACAAGCACCACGAGAGGGAAATAAACCCTCCTACGTATTTTTGCCAGTATTTTCGTGCGTCATCATTATTAAATATACACAGACTAATCGTAAGTGTATCCAAAAGTTATTCAAGTAGTGTAGAGGCACATTTTTTACGAAACACGTGTATAGTTTCCACACGTTGAAAAAATCATTCTCTTGATTTTTTCGCTACCAATATATTTTAATGAATTTTCTGCAGAAATATAATTATTAGTTTTCTTGTACTATTTTGTCTGCCCACCTGCTGTCATTTCTCGAAAATTCTAAAGAAAATTCCCTTCTGAAAACCTTGTTTTGGAGAAAAAGAAGAATGCATCTGTCGGCTGGTCACATCACAAGTCGTCCTACAATAATAAAGTAATATCTCTGTCTCTTCATTCTCTTCTTGATTTTTTTTCTTGTGAAACTGACAACGATGGCATTTCACTATAATAAGCTGCTTTGTAATAATAACAATAATAATAAAGAGAAATAGTTATATCAAAATCATGGTATGCGTATATGTACAATTATGTATGTTTATTAGCAGTACGCACGTTCATCATCATCATATCATGTAAGCTTTTTGCACAGACACTACACTGATTGTGATTATCTATAACAATCTTCATTTCTTTCTCAGATCTCCGTAGAGAGCTCCATCCTCTATCATTTATTTTGAGTTTTCCATGAGATGAGAGAAAAGAATCATTTCGCCACACACACACACACTAGTGACTTGTCAGATGGTAATAAAGCAGATGTTACACTACCACCACCACCATTTCTGCTACTTTTGTTGAGAACAGTGAAAGCGGTTTATGTGTGTGTGTGTGCAATCAAGAGAGAAAGAAGTTTCAATCTCTTTCCTTTCTTTGTGTGCTGTACAGCACATAGTTTTCTCTTTGGAGATGAAGATCAAAAAGCGACCAGGTCTACATTTGTGTTTGAGCCTGACTGAAAAAAGAAAGGACTGCGACATCGATGATGATGATGAACATATAACAGGATAAAACGATCTTGTTGATGATGAGTGGGAAAAAAGGACAATGATACACACAGCAACACCACAAAATGAAAAGGACTAACTGTGTAGCTCTCTTTCTCTAGTCAACATTGCATGAAAAATGTGTAGTAGTAACAAAAATAATAATTCTTTCATCATATCTTTGTCTTATAATATATTATCCTGGTTGAATGTGGTGTGCAGCTCTTTTCCTCGTAGTCCTGGCCACTCATTAACTCCACTCGAATTCACCTCTCCATTCCAATCCACCCTCCACCACAATTACTATATTTCCCACTGTACTTTGGTTTTGTCTTCGTCTCTCAAAGTCCTTTTTATCGAACTCCACTCTACTCTACAATTCATCTACATTGCAACATGTGTGTTCAATCCAACCCAAAAGTTATTAAATAAGTAGGAAAATGTCTAAAAGCACTTTACTTTCCTGACAAAACCATGTGTGCACACTACATGGACACACACACATTCACACAGACGCACCTGATCCTTGAAAATCTCAAACTATAACTTATTATGCGTGTACCTAATTTACATGACTACTTATTTTGCTAGAGGTTTCCTATCTAAAAGTTGTGGAATCATCAAAACAACCTTGTGAATAGGTACTTGCAGTGTATTTCAATCCATTTCATTTCTCATAACTTCAAACATTGCATGTTTTCCTTGTTTTATAGATTTTTCCTCTCAAGAGTAAATACATCAACAGCAATTCACTGACTTTCCAATTCCACCCATTTCATTTCTCTAGCTTACTTTTATTTCAGTTTATATAGCACTTTTACTAGCGCAAGAAAATGGAAAGAGTGAAAGAGCAAAAGATTGTGATAGAGATAAACTACTTATTTGAGCTAAGTAGTTGTTGTCCCTCTCTTTCTTTTTGTGTCTGTTTCCCTCTTTAACTTCCCAACAACAGCTCATCTCTCTCTCTCTCTTTAAGCATAGCTTGATGTTTTGCTGTAATTCTGTGAACTGTAAAAAGTGAAGAGTTTCATTTTCCGTGCAAACATGCATGCATACACATACGCCAATAGATGTACATAACTAAAGTAAGCATACACATAAAAGCATGTGAGCACGAAGACACATCTGTCATCACAGTTTTTCCTGTTCGATCCCTATCCTCAAAGTTCTCTTTGCAACTGACTCCCTCCCTCTCTTTCTCATTTTTTGCATTCTCCATCTTCAAGCTTTATACTTGTCGTTTTGTCGTCGTTGCGTCGTAAGTTAGTTCTCTGCCCTCCCCGTCGTTTTTAGCAAGTAAAGTACCCATCACAGATTTATGATCACTTTCTCTCTCTCATCTCGTTCTCACGAAAACTCGTCCTTTCTTCTTCATCTCAACGGCGACAGCAGCAAAGTATTACTTGACCTGGAGCAAACTAAATGACTACAACATACATCACAGCAGCAACAGCAACATGGATGAAGAGAAAGTATTAAGCCATTTCGCAACGAGAAAACAGCCCAATAGAGAAATTGCATTAAACTGTGTAAGTCTGTGTGTGCATGCCAGTGTCTACTTGTATACTGCCTACTTACATGAGTTTCTTCACTGGTATGGTCCCTGATGATGAATAGTTAGTCATATAGTAAAAAGGGATAAACCCAAAAGCAAAGTGGCATTACACCATACACACACTTCAAACACACTCATAAGACACACTAGATTATATATATCCTGTATGACCTAACTAACTAAAATCCAGAATATTATAGCCACTAAAAAGTCCGCTAAAATTACTCTCTTTATTTTTTGCTTGCTTTATTCTTCAAGATGAGTGCACACACATTACGGCTTTTACCTTTTTATGTGATACTTATAAAGGAGCATCTTCAGCAGATGAATAAGACAAGACATGAAGACAGGAGAGATAAACCGGGCACATTTTACAAAGAGATATTTTTTGTTAAGAACAAAAAATTTATTCGCAGGTTTTCTTAGAAAGTGGTTCTTTTTAGTAAACTCCCTTCTTAAATATTCTGTTGTTCGTGTGAGTTATCAATAGCTGTCGTGTGCTGTATAGTCGTTCTCAGTTTATTACTAGAACACACCTTGAGCATGTGCTAAAAAGTTTGATTACTACATTTCTATTTGGAGCACTAATTTTCGTGATAAAAGAACAGAGTATAGAAGAGGGAGACAGAGAGCTGCTATTCATCATTACGTCGTCTACCAGACACACGTGTAATTTTTTTGGAGGACGTAAGATGAACATCAAAAATAACGGATTAGCATACAAATTAAATATCATGGTCCAGCCTGACCAGTTTACTACTAACAAAATTTGAAATAACGTATGCAAGTTGAAGGGTAAACCACGTTCCTTGTTATATTACATACAATATAGAAATGGAAAGGTATTAGCAATTTTGAATTACAAACGAATGCTGTTGATGAACAAAAATGCCATTATGATAAAAAAAAAGTTGACCTAATCTTAAATTCTGTACCCATTACATATATAATGTAGTAATTTCATATATTACATATAGCTACCCGTCTTCGCTTTCCCTTTCGTCCTTTGGAAAAAATGCTAGCAGTGGCCTCTTCTTGACTTAAAATATCACTTTGAATAAACGAAATTTGTAGCTCAAAATTTTAATGACCAAACAAGTTTAGAAGCAAGATTTTATCGTTATTATAAAGTGCCACAAACAGTA
Organism: Entomobrya multifasciata; assembly: GCA_034693345.1. Taxonomy (NCBI): domain Eukaryota; kingdom Metazoa; phylum Arthropoda; class Collembola; order Entomobryomorpha; family Entomobryidae; genus Entomobrya; species Entomobrya multifasciata. The sequence continues at coordinate 23,538 of JAQFXM010001174.1, forward strand.
ACACAGTGCAGCGACAAAACATAAATAGTCTTCTTTGTTTTATGCACGGAAAAATACCTTCTCCTAAAAACAAAAACTTTTGTTATGCATTTGTTTAGTTTGTAGATACAACTGGTGGTTGCTCTTGTACCTATGTATGTAAAATGTATATTTATTTATAGCCTTCCTAAATCGTATATATATTTTTAATTTATTTCCCTTCGGGGCTACCCAAGTACATAACATGTTGTGTTGTAATTATGTAAAAGCTTCTACCCCTAAAACAGTATACATATGATGACGAAAACAAGTTATGTTTAAAAGTCTTTTTACTGGAGTTTCCTCTCATTCTTTCAACAACCAGCGGTAAATTTTGTAAGGAAAGTTTCTTGATATAAATTTGAAAGTGTGTGGGTGTGTTTGCATGTTATTTATTCACTAGTCATTTTCTACCTTCACCCCAGAAGCAAAGTTTCCTTAACCGGCTTGCCTACACATTTTTTGTAACACAATTGTTCCTTAAATTTTCTTCCTAAAGTTAAATGAGTTAAATGCTCATAAGTCAGGAAAATGCGTGTTAATGTTTTCTTGTTATTATTTCATGAAACCGTTCACTTTTTATAAGCTTCCCATTAAGCCAAGTTTTCTATTTTTGTTTGCCCATCTTGTTGTTAACACGCCTACGAATGCATAAAATCATTTTCGTAGTTGGATACAAAAAAGTGAAGATTGGCTTTCCAATCAGTTATCTTTTGTCTTTATAAAATTAAGCAAATGTTTCAGAAAAATCCGTTTAAAACAATCAAGATCTCTGAAAGGTCATGCGAAAATGTATTCCCTTGATTAATAACTCAATTTTCAAGTAAATTTAATAAAAAGTATAATTCTAAACAACTTTTCCCTCAAACTTCATGTTGTATCGTTTTTCGTAAAACCTTTGCAACTTACAGACTTTTGATGAAACTTAAAATCTACTACTTCGACATCATTGTAGAGACCAAGACTTTTTCGGTAAAATTTAACTTTTAAAGGGCAATATTATTACTGTTTATAAAAGAAGATCAAGAAAGCTTCCTACTCAAGATTATAAAGGCCTTTTTGCTGTTTTAACTTAAAAGATTGTTTTTTTTTTCTTCTTTTTTGAGCTTTAAGGATAATCAAAAACTAGTTAGTTAGGGTTTCAAAGTAGTACGCAGACTTATTTGTATAAAATAAAAGAATGCTAACTATATACGTGCATATTAAATACTCATACCACGCATTGAACAAAACTTCAAAAAAAAGTTAACTTACTTTTTGAAAAATAAGGGCTAAAGTCATCACAAGCACAAAAAGAAACAGAATGAAACTTTTAATATAAATTTAGACTTTAGTTTAAGAAAAATAAGTTTCCTGTACACCAAGTGCACCGTCACTACCATTCCTGTTTAAAATAAATTAAAGTATGCTGTGCTTGTTATATGTTTGAAATACAAATGGAGAAAAACAATGACAACATGTCATTCATCTGTAAGGGTTCAGGAAAACACAAAATAAGCAAGATGAAACAAATACGACAAAAAAATAACATAAAAGAGACTTAAAATATCAAGAAACTTAATTATTTTTTGCAAAAAAATATTGAAAAATATAAAACGTAATCTTCTTCTCATTATAAAAATAAATGTGTATTAGTACATTAGTTTACAATTGTATTTTGTACAAATTACAGTAAAGTTTCAGTCAGTATGCTATCAACAAAGTTTATTTTTATACCCTAATCAATAATTTTACTTTAATGAAAAATAAAAATAACTCAAAGTAAATACAAATTTCTATCAAATCACCATTAACAAGCAAAATTTTGTTTTGCTTCTTTACATCTTGACAGAGACCAAGGTTATCCTTTGCAACAGTACACACAACCCAAACAAATATTGGAAATTTGCATTTTGTATTTTACTTTGCTTTGAGCAGTTAGGCAACATGAAAAACAAATATACAATATTGATTTATTTTCATTTTTCATTCATTTTGGTAAGTTTTGTAATCTTTGGTCGGTGGGTAAGTACATAAAAGCTTTGTAATTTCATAACCACAAGAAAGCAAACAAAGTATTATATTATAACTATGCACACATAAATAAATACATAAATAAGATATATAGTTACAACTTTTAAGGCAATTTACCCATTGTGAATGTTTCGCTGAAGTAGGACAAGGTTGATTATTCATTTATTTTTTATAGAGATGCACCATTCATATAAAAAATAGGAATACAAGTAAATGCAAAAGAAAGTTATGATCTTATCATCATTATCATGATAATATCATTAATAATGTAAGCAATTGCATGAGAAAGACAAGGGGGAAAACTCATCAGAAAGAATAAAAAATGGAAAAGTTGCTTGACTGGCAGGCACGTTATTAATGAAATTTCTTGCATTTACTTTTCCCGTACTTTCATCACGCTCATACTTAAACTTCTGGTGCACCTGTCTTTCTTCCAGAAAAAATAAAACAAGATTTTTACGTCTTTACCCTCAAATAATACATCTTTCATGGACACAGTTTAGCAAAAGAAAAAAAACCATATCAGTTGACTAGGTAGTTAAAAGCTTGATGTTCATATCATTGTACAATCGCAGATCGCAGCAACACAAAAGCAATCCGCTTACACTGTATCAACAAGGTGGTATAAGAAGAAGAAGACCTTAAATAAACATCCTTAAGATACAATCACTATATCTTTTGATGTTGCCTTAGAAATAATCTCGCTATTGTTTCGTGGAGTCACTCTACCGTACAAACAAACAGTGACAGAAGGAAGCCTAAATCAGAAATGCAAAGCAACTTTGTACGAATAAAATGTGATTACTTACCTGGAAATGATATTATGATGAAAGTTAGCAGTGTCTTCTCCATATTTTTTTCTTTTTGTGTATGCGTCTCTCTCACCAGCAAAAAAAAATATCTATAAACTGTAGTATTTTTTTTTGAATTTTTCTTCTTTAAAAAGCTTGAATTAAGTTAGCTGATAATTGACGATACGATATTATTTGTGATGATGATGGTTAAATCAGCAGTTAAATTTGTGATACAATTTTTTACGAAGGACCCCAAACTACGTCGTCATCAGTTATCTTGTGGGAGGTGCTACTACCGCACTTTATTGCTACTACATTGTTTGTCTTGCCTATTACTATTTTCCGCATCGTTTCGTTGTCCTATTCACGTACATAATTAGTTAATTGGCGATAGGGAAATATTGCACTGTATGCAGTCCATAATCACAACTAAAATATTCAGTAGTCAATCAATTACAAAATGCATGAATCAAAAGGAAAATATTTTCAGTAGATTTGGAGAGAAACACAGCACGCGAGCTCTCTATCAACAGTAATTGGACGACAACGGCGACAGCAACGATGACAGTGTTGATGATGATGACGATGTTGGTGTCATGTTAGTTTGATCCTTTTTCTGTAAAACAAAATATCATAAAATGTAGTACTGAAAGTTGTTAGAAATTACACCAAACTCTCCATAAAACTGTGCAGTTCGTTATGAGTACAATTCTCATAGCAGAAAAAACGTGCTTGAAAAAATTAAGCACAGACAGTTAACCTCCACGAGGTTCGTATATTATGAAAAGTGACAAAACCACAAAAACAAATTATCGTGGTAACAAAATGCTAGCCAAAAGTGACTTGGAAAAGGAACAATGTTCGGTGTAAAAATTAAATGTTATGCTGTTACTAAAAGTCAATTCTTCCTGTTGTAGAACAGGTCACATTAGTTTTATTTTTACATTATTTTTACAAGCAAAAAATACATTCTACATGTATTCTTCTCAGAAAAAAGGTGGATTGGAATCTTTTCAAGAAAAAAAATCTAGAAAAAAAGTTGGTCCCACTAGATTTCAAAATATTCAATTTTTTGTGTAAAAACCGACCAACCAGACACTCAAGCACACTAGTATAAATGTTAAAACCCGCAGAATAGAAGCACACACACACAATCAACCAAGTAAACCAAAGATTTATTGTCAAGTGAGCATCACAAGGACGACTGAGACTACTAAATCGGCAAGCAACCGAGAAAAAAATGTTCTCCAGACATTTAATTTGAATGGAATGTTTTTCCGCTTGAATTTCTTTTTTACTAGCTTACCTCCTCTTCAGCTTTGTCTTTTTTCTCTCGCTTTCCCTCTCAATGCATGCATATTATTTTAATCGAAATTCATTTCCTTATGTGCACACCCAATTTTCTGATCTTTCATGGAAATGGGAAACAATTTTTTTTTGGGGAAGTGAAAAGGAAACGCTTCATAAGAATACTTAATTGAATGTGTAAGATTTATTTTTTTCTACTTTTTCTTTAAAAAGGAACAAATCCTTTCTGCTTATTTTGAGCATGATGGCTCTGAATTTTTTTGTGTAGAAAAAAAGCATTCGAAAAAGGAATTTTATCATCATCACCACCAGCATTCTCACAGTTCATTTACATCAATAACAGCGTAAAAGTCGGAGAAGAGGAACAGAAGAAAGCGACACACGCGGAGAAAGATTGCTAATCAAGCAGCAAGAAATCTGGTAAAAGTCAGCAGGCAGTAGTACCGGTCGTAGTGGTGTTGGTTTTAGAAATAGAACAAGTCGAAAAGGAAGAAAAGCATGAACACATTGTAGAACCATGGAAAACCGAAAAACTGAACAATTTTCATTGCCTACCCCCCACAGACATTTCACACCTTCAAATCTTTACAAGTAAATTATTAATGCGAGTTTTTCCTTGAGTGTGTAGTAGTGGTGATGGTGGTAGGATCACGAGAGGTAGCATTATTGGATTTCTTACTGTGTTGTTGTGAACGCACGCATACCCACTCCACAAGCCAAAATAATATTAAGCCTAACCAAAGGAGAACAGATTTAAAAAATGTAATTGGCTGCAGTTATCCACAAGAATTTTTAATCAGAATAATAATAATATTTGTGTAAAACTACGGTAGTTGAGCTGCTTCTACTACACCACTCAAACTACCTACTTTACTTTAAAGCAAGAAGAAGTAAAAAGTTTCAACTTTGAACATTACAAAAAAACACAAAGTCTGCTTCTAGCTAACTAACTAAAGTGAGCGAGCTTTTCTTCATTTCAGAAATTAAAGTCAACAAAAATGTAGTTGAGCAATGCATGGAGTATGTTAAACAATAAATTATTTGAGCAGTTTTATCAGCAATAACAGTTTTTTTAGAATATAAGTCTATGTATGCACGCACACATACCTGGTACTACAAAGGTGTTAATTGGGAATTAAATAGGAAGATCGTAAATTGAACGTATACACCTTTTGTCACATTTCCTTTCAGGATTTGGAATTACTTTCTCCGTTACATTCATTTTAATATGACTTTGCACTTTTATGACTTGGCAATTCAATGCATAAGTAGAATTTTTAAAAACAGGTGTATACACGTAGCTACATACATAGTTATTATAACCTTTTTACACGGGTTTGCATGTTACAAAAATACATAAATATCAACAGTCTTCTTATTGTTACATTCAGCATTGCGAAATAAAAGCTAAAAATATTACAAAAACTACAATATTTTATGCGTCAAAATCAAAAATACGTGGGACAATATATAGTAAGACAAGGCATATTTTTCTATAGCTGGAAATCGTACGTATTTCAACTACTGTCGGTTTTTATTTTAGCCGTCAAGCATTTTTTTTCACAGAAGCTCACTAATAAAATCAACAAAGTACTGCTTCTACTTTATTTGATGGTATGCATGCATGCATAATCCTTTCCAAACTGTACTTATGTATATAAAATTTTATAATCGTACGTTCTATAGACTACTAATACATGAAATATATGAATAATCATAATAATAGCTATGCTAAACTGTTCTCCTTAAAGTAAAAGTTCCATGTCATATTATACTTATTATTAACCCTTGATTTCATACTTTACTGTAATACGCCCAATAATGTTGCATTACATTACATATACATTGGACTGAACCCGTTTAAAACATACAGTAGTGGAGTAAACTAGCAAAAATTGACGACTACGAACAAAAAACTGAAAATCTACCCAATAATAATAAGCATTTTGTTATCGTCGTTCACCGATTCCACCCGTCATATGTTTCAATTTAACCTTATTACGAGTACTACGACGACTAATATCTTGTATAAAACGATGATGATAAAGATTGTAAAGCTTACTCAATGTTAAGCATAAGCTGTACTCGAACCATGTAGAAGTGAAACGAATTGGATGACACGACATGACATGACTTTCACTGTGGAATTTTGGTAAAATATTCATATACATTTTCCTGATAAATTCACACATGCTCAAATTGATCAGACGAGGTTTTTAATGTTAAAGCATTTATTAAACATTTATTTAATGATTTGGAAACCTGTCTAGAGTTGGAAACCTGACAAGTAAAAAGCTGTCAATGGTTACCCGCACCTTTAAATTCAACCATATTTTTTGGAGAAAAAAAAATCATACCTCTATCCGTAAATAGGTAACAGGTAGCCTGCATAAACTGGTGATATGGTAATAAAGTCATGGAAATGAAAATAATTACTATACTTTTACTTCGTTCCAAGGCAAACTACAGTTGACCTGAATGTCAAACAACGTGTTATTATTATCAAGCAAACAGGTATGCATATAAATCATAAATACATAATAATATATTAGATCACAAAAGCAAAGTTTTTTTGTGATGGAGTCAGTCATAAGTTATGAGAGCCATCCTGAATTTTTTGTACTTTACGTGCTAGTTATTATTATTACATTACTAATATTGATTTCTTCTCTGTTTCAACATCAACATCTAAACCTTTTAATAATAATACAGCATTTTATTGTAAAACATGCAAGGAGACACGTCAGGTAGAGAAACCTGCAAAAGCTTATTTACAAACTTTGCTCTATTTTATGTTTTGCTTTTACATATTTTCTACACAAAAAATCTATCAATCATAACCTGTGTCACAAGCACTTGATGGAAAGGCATTACCATAATTAATAAAATTGGGAAAAACTTACAGTAGTAAGTATTATAGTTATGCATATTATGATGTCAACGGTCTCAAGTATTTTACGTTTGACTATAGACGAGAGGCTTTTGTGTGCAAATTTGCTCGCTTTTCAAACAAAGTTGTGTACAACGAATGCAACGGTATAGCGATGACAACAATAGAGCATTGCATATACACAAGCATAATATTGGCCTGTTTGAAGCTATTTTCTTGATAAGTTGAAAAACAAATTAGTCTTACCATATATATTAGAGATGATAATGTAAATGTTCTACCAGTCAGTCCCAGCGTTTATCAAATTTTCGACACTTTTAAACACAGTTTAATTTACACAATAAAACATCCCTTCCTTCCAAAATTGTCAATAAAGTTTGTCCTTGTTTTTCACACACAAGTCAATAGGCCGAAGAAAGTAAATTGAGATGCTTCAGTTGACATTGAAAAGTATAACAACAATAACTATATTAAGTTGAAGTGTGAGAGTCTGTGAAAGTTTTGTTGATTTATCAATTACATGATATAATTAATAAAGTAAACTACACAAACACGCTTAAAATGCTTAGAACTAATCCTGTTCACCCAATGAGAAAAATCAGTCAGTTGTTTGCTTCTCATCAAAACTTTTTAATCATGAACTCATCATTTTGTCTAAAGTGGAACAATTGGTAAATGGATGTGTATGTCTGGATTAAGCTGAGAATGATAATGATACTTTGTCGAAAGACAATTTTGTTGGAATCTTAATCCCTTTTATATTTCTTATGATTTTTTTTGTTCTGTTCGAGATGCTGCGTTAATAGTAAGTGAGAAAGGAATAACAATGAGGTATTTTTCACACTGACAATGATAACAAGAACAACAACAATAGAAGTAAAGTTTGTAGTTCTTTCTCGAAAAGTAACACACAATCACACTTTAACAAAAGCAGCAAAAAAGGAATAACAAGGAGAATCCTTCGACTGAATGATTTTTTTTACTCAGTATAAAGGAAAGAAATGGAATAATTTCCTTCCCCTACTTTACTTACGCTTTTTAGTATAAATATATACGCACACAAGAAGAGATAAAGAGATGAAGCAGAGAAAATGGAAAGAGATCAAAACGGGTTATCTCATTAAAATTACATGTTCATCTATTGCTCTTCTTAAAAACACGTGCTACTTTCACTGCTTCTGATGTTGTCCTATTCACTTCACAGACCCATACGAGTTTTCTTCTACCAACAAGTAAACGTGAAACTGAAGAAAATAAAAACTATTGTACCTCTTATTTTTAAACACACACGGCAACAAAGAGTATTTAGTCTACTTGAAAGAGAGAGAGAGAATAAATACACTGTAGAATAGTTTTGTTCAATTTACCAAATAAAGAAGGAAAAATATGCTATGACTCTACAAGGTTATTGTAGGTTTTATATAGCAGGCGTATACTTTATCTAAACAGTTTTTTGTAGATTTTTTGGGAATTCTCAAAGAAACTTTTTCCAGCTCACCTTCTGCCCTTCCTCAGCCTTCAACGCTTAGTTGCACACTGAGCTAGTGCTCCAGCGGTGGTTTGGTTGTCTTTCAACTGGTGTACCAAAGCAACATCAGTAGCATAAGCTGTAGAGTAGAGGTAGCATTGAATCATACGTAAATACAAACCAAATGACTAAACACGGGAGAAAGCAGAGTAAGAAAAAAAGGGTTTCCCGTTTCTCAGCCAAGTTTGCTAACCGGAGCTGCTGTTGCTGCACTAGAGTTTCTCTGGGTCCCGGTTACAAGAGGAATAACAGCAGCAGCAAAGGTTACAATACAAAAAAACTGCTTGACTTCCTTCTACTCTGTTTTGTCAGTCGGTTTAGTTTACTGCCTTCCTGTCTGTCATGCCTTGCCATACAGTACAGCTATCTATCTATCTAGTAGTCCGTATACATATTTTTTTTTACCTAAATGGGATAAAATCCAACAACTCTTTTCCGTTTACTGGAATTTTTATATAATGATGTTGAAAAAGCCTAGATTCGTTAGTTTTCTTTCCTTTGTTGGCATGGTGAAGGTTTGACTATTGTTTTATTTCTGCTGTTGATTCACAATTATGATGAAAATGTTCATATTACATTTTTATGCTGTTAGACAAATATTCTCATTTTTGAGGAGAGCTCTCATCTCCCTCATAAGCTTTGAATTATTTGCGTGTGTACTAGACCACAGCTTATCTTTACTTTTGTTTTATTTAAATTCAGTCAGTTAGTTCATCGTCCAGCAGCAGAAGCAGTGCAGTTTTTTGCTTGTGCTTCTGCTTGATGGTGCCCAAAAATAAAAGGATTATGTGCTCTACGTATGCACTTGGCTTTGGCTATGCAATGTATAGATTTTTATTCTGTAGCAGTTGCTCCTTTTCATTTTGTAGCATGTTTAATCTTTTTGTCGAAATCAAATCGAATGGTTTTTATCAAGCAGCCAGCCCTACATTTCTCTTGTGTGCTGCTAGCTATTATCTCTGCTCGACACGACAGTTGCAAAAATGTACATAGTACATACATAGTTACCACTACCATGCACATGGTCATCAGTCATCACTCATCACGAATGCATATTAAGCCTAGTTCATGCCTGTTTGGATTAATCTTTTTTGTTTGTGATAGAATCGTCTCTGTCGTTTTTCTGACGACATGCATTGTTTATTAGGCACAGTTTTAATAACAGATAAAGATTATAAACGAAAGTGCGACGAAAATGAAATTGGAAATTTGAATCAATTTATTTAGTACCAGAATATACATTTCTAAGATTGCTTTGTAGTTACATGAAAAAGTCTGTCTGTCTTTGTTTGATTGAACAGAAAAACTTAACAGACTTTCATAAAAATATGGATACGCCTTCGTGTATGTGATTATTGGCCAGCACCATATTTTTTGGTTAAAATCGTTAGAAAAATTAAATCAAATGTCTAAAATAGATAGCCAACTAAATTCTATGGAGAAGAACGTTTGAAAAAAATATATGTGAACATGGCGTTTCCAAAGGATTAGCAATTCTAGATTTGTTTTCACTCCTAAACAGTTTGGTTTTAATGGGATTCGATTCGTTACAAATATTGATTTTTGTACGCATTTTTGACATAATGTGTACTTTTTTCAAATTTAGAAATATAAATCCTGAAGTATGAAGTATAAATATTAACACTTGCATAAATACACACCTGTTCATTCTGTACCATGCATCTTAATTTTAGGACAACCTACATTTTATTTCAGCGGCAAGAGGAGAAACTAAAGATTAAAAAGGGTCAAGACCAAGGGTTTCTCCGTGACCACTCGATGAGCGTGGGTAAAAGCTTGTCTGTCCATCCATCCGTCTGATAAAATTTTCTCTTGCTTCCAAATGGCTTGCACGGTTTTACATGGGGTAGTATGGCACGGTATTGTCCATGAAACAAGTCTTAATGATTTTAGGTCAAATTGGTTGACCAGGTTTAAGGATATGGCCAAATGTCAACATTTGTTAACATAAAAACATGGTCTCACGCTTGGTAAGTAGATCTTTTAAAACATGATTTTCGAAAAAATTAGTTGGGCTGACCTAAACCCTTTGTTGTATGGAGGTTGTAAAGCCACAACTTTGACACGAGTTCTTGCCTAAAACGCACATTGGATTTTAGCGAAATGAAATTTCGTATGTTACTAATAAAGGTGATTATTATGCATACTTAAAGTTGTGTAAATTAGGTTTAAATCTTACTAGATATTCGAGTTGATTCGAGTCGGCTTAAAGTTTCAAACTGGTGCATTTTACCACAAGATGAAATGTTTTTTTTAAGTTGGGTTATTTTTCGCGTACATCTTGGGTTGTTTTTTTGTATCTCCAGTACCAGTCGTGTAAAATACAATAGCAGAACTCCATTTAATTAAAATTATTCGGCTGAAGAATTCTACTGCATAGAGGATTATGGATAAATTAATTTGCACTCTTTTCTCAAATATGTGCTGACAGAATTTTCTGGAATAGTGATAGGCGATAGCTACTGATAGCTACTTCCTAATTTCAAGTTTTCGTCTGTTCGTTTACATGATCTACCAGTTTTGACCAAACTTGAGTAATATTTCGCACCTAAATTTGCAATGAGTTCGAAACTTGAGTTCGAAAGATGTGTAAATGGTTGCATGTCGCACACAATTCATAAGTTTTGGGGCTTATGTGCATACATTTACGTGTTTCTTTTTCTTTCTTCTCTTGACTTCACACTGCCCAGAGTTTATTAAGAAGTGCAAGTACTTGTACTTCTTACTGCGATCGTATTTCATGTATGTATGTATGTATGTCTGTCCACGCTCTAATTTAAAAGCGCTTTGACCTACTGACTTCAAATTTGGTACACAAGTGCCTTAATTATGATACAAGTATAACAAGCCTATTGATTTACAGCCAAATCGGTCTAACTGTACCGGAGTAACGGTCAATTAACGTTTACATGCTAATCAAATGGGCAAAAATATTATTGCATAAATTGATAGATTAAAGTATTGGCATCAAACTTTGTCAAAAGATCTTAGTCTAAAACTCAATAGTTCTGGAGAAATCGACAAATAACGGTTACATGCTTTATAAATGGGCAAAAAATACAATTGGTTATTAAGTGCCAGAATGGTACTTCATAAGAATACTTGATGATAAGGGGATGAGTAGTCTGTCTGTCGGTCTGAGTGTCTGTTGGTCCTCTAGCGTCCAAACGCCTTGACCAATTGACATGAAACTTGGTATATATAATCATATGGTCAATGG
>JAQFXM010001175.1:0-35303 GCA_034693345.1 Entomobrya multifasciata
TTATTCTTTACATTACATCTTTCATGAAATAATGACAAGGATAACCCTTTCTTGGCGCCTATCACCTATTTCACTACAGCAAGTATTGCATATAATTCAGCAATTTAAACTTCTATTTTTGTCTATATTTGAGTTTGTCAGAATCCTGTTGAATTTTGTGTGCTAGAGATGCTTTTCCGTAGCTTGTGCACGATTACATTAAAACATTTTATGTAATCATAAGTTGCTTCATGCTTGCATTGTAATACGAGAGAGATACATGATACATACATAAAAATAATCCCACACACCAAAGAGAATTCTTTTTGGTCCACAGAATGAAAAGATTAGACCTGGATAAAAACAATGCATACAATTATTTTATGCAGCCATACACACTTGCAGGTAACTTGTAACGTGGAAAGGTTTGGTCTGAATTTTTAGCTTCAGAAGCATTGTGAAAACTGTGCAGTACGCCTTTGTTTGCCTGTAGCCTGGTTTCAGAATGTTTTACTGAAAATGTTTTGGAATCTATATCACCTTAAAACTGAAACGATGCTTGAAATCACTCATTTAAATAAAAATTCAATGGCCAACAACAGTCAGACAGAGTTAACAGCTAAAGTAGAAATATAGATATAATGTAATGCTTGTTTGATAATGAATAACAATGCCATGTATTAAATGAAACAAAGTTGTTTTTAAAGTTTTTAATCAGTTCATAAAATATACTAAATAAAGTAATTACATACATCCATACATAAATCAAGGAGTAAGATCACAATTTTAAAAGAGTTTTGTGACTACAAAAAGGTTTTTTATTAAATTTCTACAACGTGAAGTTTCAGTCTTACCATTTTTGTCACATTCTCATAAATCTGAAGACATTCAAGTTTATGAATAAAACCAGGAAACCCTGTTATAAATAAGCCTCGTAGTTCTTTAAAAAGTTTTTGATTTGCTTCACGATTTTCGAAAATTCGAAAATTATAATAGTTCCTCAATTTTAACAATTTTCCTGTCACTTCAGCAGGTGGTGTGATACTAACAAAATAGCCATTGTCTACCAAGCGATCCCATACCTTTTCGGTCATGTCATCAAAATTATGATTGACCTTGTCTGTGTAAAGTGGTATCTCCAACTCTTTACACATTACATTCAAATGATTACTTTCAATATTTTCAAGTAATCTTCCAAGAACTTCTAAAGTTAAATCCAAACGAAGATTCTGTTCCCTTTTTAGAGTGGCAGTAGGCATGTTGTCTTCTTCTCTGCCACGAGACCTGACAAAATCAAAATCTCGTAGTGTTCCTGTTGAGGCTGATATATTTAAATGCTCGTTTTGAGTAGCAAAGGCTACTATTATTCGCACTGATCCAGTCAGCAAAGGGTTGCGGAACTTTTCAAAACTATCAAAAAGGTTTCGAAACATTTTTGACTTGTCGTAATTGTGACTCCAGAATTTCTCCAACAAGGACATCGAATGAGAAGATGGCGAATCACTCAAAAGTGTTTCTATTGATTTGGTGATTCTTGTAGAAGCATCTCGTATTCCAGCGTCAAAGCGATCAAAAATGTAATAAAGGTTAAACACGAATTCTCCATTATTATCATATTTGAAAATTTTCATCATATCGAAAAAGTAGTTACTTTCCACTTCACGTCTTGAAGAAAATGTTTCTACTTCTGTACCACTGGCATTGTCGTCCAATGACTGGGAACTCATTTCCTCCATTTCAACTTCCCCTGGGGGTAAATAGTATCCCCGTTCATTTTCATACAACTTGCAATAATCCTTCACACTTCTGACATTACTATCATTCCAGGGTTTACCCAGACTAGCATTTGAAGGATCACTGAAAAATACTTTCTTTTCTTGCTTCAGAAAATCCAGAAATTCTCTGTGTAACCGGTAATAGTAGTCATCCCGAACAACTAACCATCTTCCCATTAATCTCCAATAATCGGTAGAATGAAGACTCATTTCCCCCTCGAGTAAATCCATAACTGGCCTTTTCACAGGTTCTTTTCTTCCCTTCACAGTATATTCAATTTTTATGTACTTTTTGATACGAGTGGTGAAAGTCTGTTGGGGGACGTCATTCCCTGAGATTTCATCTCCACAGTTTTCTTTTATGGCTGAAAATATTTGAAAGGCTGTAGGACAAGATTTAAATGCAGCTAATTCCTTATACGTTTTCCCCTTATTCTGATAGGTCAGTTTGTAGTCTTCTCCGTTGTAAAAGTCGTCCTTGTATTTATCCACGATATCAAACTTTTTAATCAATTCTTGATTTTGATTGTGTATAAACTGTCTAATTAATTCATACAGGCTATTCTCCGCCTCACTCGCATCTTCTCCTGATATTCCATGAATGTAAGGAAAGTCATTGGTTTGAATCTCGACGTTGCCATCTGGAACTCTAAACGTGTCTTTTCCATTGCATATTTTGGTAAAGTGGTCCAATATTTCGGGAAGATTTTTGAGATCCATTCTCTTTTTAATGCGTATGTAAGCCAGCCCAATTTGCAGTTTTACTTGATTGTCCGAAGTATTTCGAAACTCTTTCAATCGATATAACGAACAATCTTCCCTTAGCGGCTTGATAGCATTTTGCATGACCGTCTTGAGCTTATCAAACATTGTGGGATTTTTCTTAATGGCTGTGCTCACACGTACATTTCCTGTTAAGTGCATTGCAATTTCTTGTGTATTTCCCTCAGTAATTGTCAACCTTCCAGAAATTTGACATGGAAAGTTGTAACAAGAATATGTCTGTGTGGCTTGCCAGGTTGGCCCAATCGTAAGGGCATAGATATCCCCAGGCCTGTGATAAAATACAATCTTGTGGTGGCGAACAGTTTTCTCGTTAAGGTTGAAATTGGTCAGGAAGTCGTCTCTATGTTCCAACGTTTGAACGTACACAAGTACTTCAAATCCAAATGTTAGGTCAGTCTCTTCAGATTTCCCACTAGTGTCTGTGGTAGGCAGAGATCCACCCTTGTTTTCAAATTCTTTTTTGTTCTCCGTTTTTAGCTTTTCGTTAATTTCATTCATAATTTCTTTAATAAGCTGCAATTCTGAAAGATGTGGTTTATTAAATCTGCTGCGAAGTGAACCCACAGGAAGTCTGTGAATACTAAAATGTTGAGCAGTTTCCCTCTGGTCCTCATCATCTTCTTCGTTGCCTGCCACTGATGAATTTGTACCATCGATGGACTCATCATCTTCATTTATTGATAAAGATCGATTATTTCCACGTCCACGAGCAGAAGGGCTTTTGCCAACTTGGGTTTGCCTTTTTTGTCTTTTTGTAGGAGTTGAGGTTGGTGTACTTCCAGATTTCTTTCTTTTACTCCCACTGCCATTTGGAACACTGCGAGGAGAACTCCAAGTGGGAGTTGTAGTAGTTATGTTAATTGCTGTTGGTGGGGTAGTACAGCTACCAGTGCTGGTTCCAGCAACATGCTGTGTATTTTGTAACCCCTTTTCCGGTGTTCTTGCAAGAAAAGCTTGCAATGACATTTGCTTCAACTTTGTCGGGGTTGATGAAGGAGAACTAGTTGGGTTATTTATTTTGGAAGGAGTTGAAGGTATAGGTTGAGTAGGCAGATTATCATTTTCGGGGAATAAATTCCGGGCTGTGGTAGATTTTGTCTCAACTGTATCAATTCATAATTCATGAAATCATTTTGCTTTGTAATTCAAAAACATACACACATATGCATTCAAGGTTTAAAAAAGTTCACCTCGTGGAACCAAGTCATGCTCTATGTCCACAGGGGCGGATTTGCTTTCTTGCGAATGTTGGAAAATGGGAATGTTTGGAAGATAGTCACCATACAGGCTTTCTCCAGGCAAGGCATCCTGAATAGCAATGTCCAATGCTTCTATCTCCACTTTTATTATACCTGGTGCAACATGCACGTTACTTGGTGTAGATGAGTCTATTCTCACAAAAGTACATTTTCAATTTCGTTTGTATTTCAGTGAAATTTTTAGTTACATGTTTCTTTGCTTATCTGCCTTGAATACCTTGGGAAGAGGATGGTGTAGAACCGTCAGGTTCCATATTCTGTTGTGATGAGTTTTCCATGATCTGGGATTTGTAAAATGTTTTAATGGGATTGTGTAATGGAGCGTAAATTTGTTTTCTTTAATTTTATTGGGTGTTTAATTAATTATTTTATGGAGATCATGTGCCTTTTGACTATATTATGGACTAGCTTCTTGCTTGTGTGTCAAAATAAGAAAGAATTTTGTGCCATGTGATGTGAAGAGCAATACTTCATATATGGACGAGATGTGAACGAGATCACATCTCCAGTCTAGAGAACTATGAGTCCGAAAAACGAGTTTTTTAAAGCTTCATGAACACAAAAACGTTTCATAATAAACAAATTCTTTTGTTTATACTTCTGCGTTGCATTTTATATCGAATAAAAATCTAGTAATCCTTTCTTCGCGCTTCAAAACAGTATATCGAAATCAAGCAGTAGTAATATAAATATGTAGGTCTACATTTTGAGTTTGTGATAAAATAACAAGCTGCAAGACTTTTCATTGTAAAAATGTTCAATATATAATATGCATGCCTTTTTCAAGTAGCTAATCCTCTTATATTTTTATGTGAATGTAAAATGTAATGTGTATATTTTTGAGCACTGCAGCATGCAGGCAGATACTCTAAAATAAGATGTATGGTAGTACTAAAAGGGTTATTTTCGTAGTGTTGTATGTAATAAATGAGAAGTTGTTCATTGCATCATAATGTGAGAAAGATGCATTTTAGTATTCACTCACACAGTTCACTTCACATCACACTGCAGATTTTTTAAAAAGGTTTGATGCATAGTATCGTTCAAATTATTTACTTGAAGCAAGTAGTACACATTTGAAAGTATGCGTTATGTTATGTATGTATGTATGAAAGAATTTGTGATTGTGTCTGACTAAATCTCATCTCCTGTACTTGTGTCAGTGTGAAAATACATCATTTTCCTTTGTCTGCCTAATTTCTGAATAATATGATGGATGTTGGCATTCTGATGTTCTTTACGGAGTTTACTCAAACTTTTACATTCCTGGTTTATCTCCAATCTGCATTTGAAATTCGGAGCGACAACGACAATGAAAATCATTCGTTTAAATAATGATCAATTATTGTGATTTCATAGTTCAGTCATCACGAATAGTAGCTTATTACCCCCATTGTCGGGTTTGCTTTTTATTTTACTGTTATACGTACTAATTTAGTTATAGTTATCGTTGTGATGCGTGTGGAAGTTTGAACTAGTTTAGCAATGAATATTCATTTTTTCTAGATAGCAATAAATATGCGATTGAAATCATTCTTTCGTATGTCCAATAGGTCATCATTTAGAACCAATAGAACCGTAACGAGTATCATTACATGAAACCCACAAAATATTCAGATGCTCATAAAATATCGCAATTGAGTTGTGCTAAAGTTAAGCCATTAGTTTATTGTACTTTTCCACCATTTATACTAGAACAAATATCCGAATACACAAAATATAAATTACACAATTGACCCTCTGCAAAGTATCACAAATGTATGTACATATTAATTAAAAAGTTCGTTTACGGTGTTCCGAAATTCCTTTCGTAAACCTGCTCACTCTTAAAATTTAAGTTTCTGCATGCATGCATGTATAAATGTGCATTTTCTTAAATGAGTCATCATTATCTTATTTCTCTTCTGATGAAATATCGAGCATCTCGCTAAAATTTTCATCTTCCTCTTCTTCGCTAACATCACTTCCAAAACCATCATTTCCTAGCTCGCTTATATCTTCAAAATCATCATTGAGTTCGAACTCAGGATCACCTAATCTTGTCGTTGATGAGAGATCTTCGTCTGTGACTGGTGGACTTTTACAAAAGTTTCCTTCTTTGGAATTATTGAGGATCCACCTTGTCGATTTACGAATATCTATGATGGAAAGAAAAACCGACTTGAATTCTATCATGCTTCCTATTTAATAAATAATTGAAGCAATTAAATCGCAAAAATGCTCACCTGTGTACACTCCTGGAGTTTTGGTTGTCCTGCAGCCAACCGTTCCGGCAACCACGCCAATTTGCTCATAAGAATAACCTCCTCTATAAACCATTAGAATACCTCCTGTATCCCCTCCACATTTCATTGTTCCAGGTGGCCCTGCACAAAGCGTATGCTTACTTGTAGACATACACCTTGAATTGTTCTTGGCAAGAATGCTCACTTCAGTATCAATCATCTGCAAATTTGAAGCTGTCCTCTTGAATGTGACCAGCTTTCCAGTAGAATACTGTCCAGCGTATCGTTTCCCAATGGGAAGACAAACTGGTCTCATATCAGAGCTGGACTTAATGGCAGAGTTCAACTGGAGCAGGGCAATGTTAGCATTTTTGTTTGATGTGATTTTGGTTACTGAAAAGGGTTTTGAATTTCTAGTTGCTAGACCAGGGGTCACTTTAAGAGACCCAGGAGAAGCATCTCGCACGCACAACTTGGATGTCAAAATGAAACGGTCATTTATAACGCTGCCTGAGCACATGTGACCAGTTTTGTTTGCGATAGCCACAAGCCATGGGTTTGTGCTGGAGCGTACCACAGTACCATGTCCAACATCATGACCTCTGACGCTTTGTGCGCCACAGCGGCAATTAAGTGTAGCTTTGTATGGTGGTTTTGGTTTAGGTGCTTGAGTAGTTGTATTTGATGAGCCAGAACTTGATTGTTCCGTTGTTGAACTGGATCCACTGGATTCAGTCGTACTAGAATCAGACGAATCCATAGCTTCTGTTGTACTTGAACTGCTGTCACCAATCGATGAATCCGATGCACCTGGAATTGGGGTACTTGACCCAGGTTGAGTTGTACTACTCCCACCTGTTGCGGTTGTGCTACTATTTCCACCTGAACTTGTGGTACTGCTTCCACCTTCCTCTGTTGTGACATCTCCTACTGCTGGAGCAACGCTACTTCCACCTGCGGTTGTACTGCTACTCCCCCCTTCAGTTGTACTACTACTTCCACCTGCACTTGTGGTGCTACTTCCACCTTCAGTTGTACTACTTCCACCTTCCTCAGTTGTCACATCGCCTACTGGTGGAGCCACGCTACTTTCACCGCCAGCCTCTGTTGTGCTTCTACTTTCACTGGTAGACGACTCTCCTTCCTCTTGACGATAGAGATGTTCCATATCACCTCTAAATTTTGAATCAGCATCTCTTCGTTTCTCCTTGTTCTCACCATGCTTATTAAAATGTTCTTCCTCATCCAACTCGGGTCTCTCTACACGGTCATTGCTGTTACGTAAGTGTGATGGTAGATTCTTCCTCTCTATTGGCCTATCATAAAACTCAGAATTTAAGTCATAATCATCCAAAAACCATTGCCCATTTCTCATGGACGCACGATTTTTGTATTTCTTTTGTCCGCGTTTGCTTTCACTCTCTCTTCTAGTTCCACTTCCGGATTTACGGGTTTCTTGTTTCTTCATATCTGCTACTGAGCGTCTTCTTAAGCCCCATCCAAGTTTTCGTTGAAAAGGTGGAAGTGGAATTTGTGCTGGAAGTCCATCTCTTAAGTACATGTGATGATGTTCAATCAAAGGTGGACCAAACCTTGAAAAGTCATCAAACTCATCTGAGTCTTCATCTGAGTCGTCGTCATCCTCCCTATCATAATCATCAAGTAAAGAGTAACGGTTTGCACTTGCAGCCAGAAGATTGTCCATTTGTTGTTGATGTAGCATCGCCGCTGCAGCCGCTTGTTGCTGTTGTTGCAATGCCAGCATTTGCTGTTGCTCAAATGGGTTTACCAGAAGCTGCCTTTGTCTGAAAAGATTATTGTTCATGGTATTTGCTTTGGTAGTTGTGTAAGGTACCTTGATGGGCTTATATTGTTCTCGTTTAAGCCTTCCAGTTCGAGAAATTGTGTTTTTGTCACTCTTCAGTAGTGCATGTGGTTGTTGTTTCACAGACTGGTCAAACTTTTCTACAAGGTCAAGTTCATCCTTTAGATTAACTTGGGATGGATCTCCGTTCAAATGAGAAGAATGCAGCTCTGTTCCAATGGAAGCTTGGATATCCGTAATTTCAATATTCTTTTTATTTCTGTGCTCACCAACATCAGATTTTTCGTCTGAAGAGTTCGATTTCTCTGCGCCCTTCAAAGGAGAGGTCGAGGAAGACACCATGTCTTTTTCTGGAGCACCGGCAGAAGCGTCATTTTTACGATCTGGCGTTGCTATTGAATTTTTCGAAATGGTGGAAGCTGGAGGCCCAAATAGCCAGTTAATCAAAAACTTTAACGACTCTGATGCAGGTGGTGGTCTTTGTTGTTGGTCATCTCTGGGAGATCTAGTAGGACGGGGCAAGCTGAGACAGTTGGAAGGGTTACCCAGAGGGTCGCAATTTGAGGAAATTTTGTCATTTTGAGCTGCATCCGCTAGCAGAATTATTGAACACAAAACTATACTTGAGAAAATGACGTGGTTCTTTTTTGTCAGATAATTTTGTTCTTTAAATTTCCTATTTCTACTGATGAGACCCATGATTTATCAGACAGATTGGTTTCGGTTAATATAATATTTGCGAGAAGATAGACTGAGAGATAGTTCCATCCCCAGTTCACAAATAGCTTCATTTCTGATTTTCAAACTAAACTAAAAAGTCAAAAACCGTTAAAGTATTGGTAATTATGTGCCATTTAAATGGTAATAGCAATTTTTAGTGTCACAAGAACAATATATAACCTGAAGATGTGAATGAGTTGGTATTGCAGTAACGGTAATTATTCAGAAGCTAAACCCGTTCGTTCACCATCACCCCAACCGAAGAATTTATGCACCATGAAAGCCAAGCTTAATCATGAATGCAGGTCAAACGGTCACAACAAACTTAATATCTTACAACATTATTACGGTTGTACTTTAGAATTTTAAGAAGCTACAACAATGACGTAAAGTTAGTTAGTTTTTAAGTCAGCAGAAATTAGTTTTCTACAAATATAAAGTTTTGGGGTGACGAAAGACGTTTAAAAAATCTGGAATTGAAACTTGAACCATAATAAAATACAATTTTATTCGACTTATTCCCCCATCTTAACACTACAAGTTAAAGTAAAACATTAATACTTACATATTCATGCATTCAAGATTCATGTTCTATTCATATTACTCCCAGGAGTAAAATATTCAGCAACCATCACAAAATATCTTAAGATTTACTCATATAATCATAGATCATAGCTTTTCAATATTGATTTACAGTAATTATGTTATCCACTAAACAATATATTACTTTAGCTTATTAGTATTATGAGACGTGAAATGCATAAACTGTAAAACATGAAACACAAATTGTAAAATATTATGGAACAGAAATATACTTAACTTCAAAAATAACCATCAAAATACAAAAAAAAATCACTACAATAAACCTATAATGTATACAAATGAACAATGATTTAATAATGTAATTGGCTTCGATTTTTTATATAATACATATACATACAATGTATGAAATTGAAATTGACAATCAAATATCGTAACAAAATAC
The DNA here is from genome assembly GCA_034693345.1 of Entomobrya multifasciata. Lineage (NCBI taxonomy): Eukaryota > Metazoa > Arthropoda > Collembola > Entomobryomorpha > Entomobryidae > Entomobrya > Entomobrya multifasciata. The sequence continues at coordinate 9,555 of JAQFXM010001175.1, forward strand.
ACAAGCCATTTGTGTAAACTGAATTCTGAACTAAAGTAACTTGCAGTAAAATGATTTATTTGATATTTGTAAACGTGAATGGCTTATCGATTTGACGGGTATGACAGTACAGACAATTTTATTATCATGAATGGTTCATGGGGTAGAAAATTTGACATGTGGACGAAAAAAATACTTAAACAACAAACCAATTTAAAAAGTTAAAAGGGAAAATACTAATTGAAAAGGAACTGATTTAATATTGGGACGCATGTTTTGGTAAATTAATTAACCTGACAAACACAACAATGTGCAAACCAAAAAACATCATTTAAAAATCTCTCGCCAGATCCATCCAATGCCACCAGTCGTTTTTGAACATATTTTTGGCGACAGGAGGCTCGTACACCTGGTCCCACGTTGCACACGCCGTTACAAGGTGATCCATCTCCATTTGCGCAAAATTCTGCACGAACCATTTGCAAATACCGAGGATCATCCAGATTAACCACGTACATCCAATTGCCTTCATTATTCATTGCTGCTTGGGGAGCAATGAAGTTTGAACGGGTAGGACAAAGCTAAAGGGAAATACAAGAAAAAAGTAGGGTTACAAGATGAATTGTTTATGCATAATCAATTTATTATGACACGGGAAGTGACTGGAATTTCCAAAACAAGCAAGAAAAATTGTAGACTATGTTTTGGAATAACCAAAAACAATAAGTATGGCAGCAGCACATAGAAAATTACTCAGGCATAAATTTCTTCTGTCAATTTTTTTTTCAGTTTTGCCACAGGTAAATGTGCTCTTTACCAGCCAGCCCACGTCACATATCATTTGTCACTAGACTATAACCATTTACGCATCACTTGGTTTTTGCTTAAAGGTCTGATCTATGCTAATCATCATCATGTCATACCTGTCCATCTCCAGAGACTTGTCGTTTTCTTCTGCTGTAGCCACCCCGATGTTGTTGCAAATATGGATATGCCGGTCGACTGGTTACTGGGTCTCGATGATTCCACCACATAGACTGAATCATTGGAGGGATTGCAGCTGCAGAAAACTGATATCCCCCTCCCCCACCACTATTACCGCCGCCACCACCTCCATATCCACCTTGTTCCCTTTGTTGCCTATTATTTGCGTTGTAGTAAGTATTGGGATAACCGCCACTGCTAAACGTTTGATTTTGATTGTTATTGTTGTTGTTGGTATTCCGAAAGTTATCATTTCCATTGTATTGGTTATTGTTGTAGTGCTTATCATTTGGAGAGCTGTAGCCTCCAGCCTGATAGCCAGGTGGACCGTAGGTTTGCGAGATCAGAAAAAAGTCGCGGTCTGACTCACTTTTCAGAAATTGTTGGTAGGTTGAACCGTATTTGTACAGAAGATATGAGACCACTTCCCTGTGTAACAATAGAAAAATAAATGTAATGCATCAGACAACAATGCTTTATAAATCATGCTGTAAATTTTCATTCGATTTTCTGTCGCATCAATCACTTAACAATTCACAAGCTTTAGCTTTTTGTACAGGCCCTGAAACTACATAACCCTGGATCTCTTTCAAATGGTAATTTTGGTATATTTGTTCGCAAGTACTTATTGTTAGCTTTAACTATTTTGACTTCAATCACCTGCCCAGTAAAAAAAGCTGATTGTTTCTTTTTTGACAACACAGTCGTAGTCAATATTTGTCTTTTTGATACTCACCTCCGAGGTCATTTTTGCGTGTACCTGCTATTTGTACATGAATGAATACATGTATGATGACCAATGCATATATTTAATTGTTGTAATAATAGCTCGAGAAAGACACGAAGTCCACAAAATATATTAGTCAGGAGGTGGATGTTTTACTGCTCACTTCAATTTGCTGATTGTTGACAGAACGATTAAGCAATAAAACACATACGTATTATGTGTCATTCATCAAGTCAATTAACAGATCGATCGTTTGGCTCAAGGTGGATATACTCACGACAACCCATAAAATCACACAAAAAGCATCTTCAAATAGTAGCTAAATGAGTTGACTAACAACGCGATATGTGAAACGTACTAACTAATATGGGTACTTTGCTGACTGTCATTCTCCGTTAAAAAGTTAAACTATCTATTCAACACCACCATTTTGCACAAAATTGTCTGTGAGATTGTACTGCTTTACAAGTAATTAGGAATGTTAATCATGGCAAAGTGGAGTCATGTCATGTCAGCAAAAAAATAAGTATCTCATTATTGCATGTCAATTAATTTGAGAGACTGCTATTTAAGATAGTTAAGTATGTGGTGGCGTGACTGTCTGGTTATGTGTATTTTTTTTACTATAGTATTGGGTAACGGAAGCAGAGGGACTTCCCCGAAATTGTTTTGTTTATAACAAGAAATGTAATAATGCTACATAGTTTTTATTGTTATTCTTGATTACATTTTTGTTATTATAGCATATCATCATGATTTTTAAAGAGCACAGTCGAGGCTATTACCAACAATTTTGAATAAGTCGTAAAACCCAATTTACTTTCGCTGGCTATTGTCCATGGCCCATGACATGATCTCGATTTAAAAGTGGTCGTGTACAATTGAATTGAATAAAAAAGTATGCATACATATGTACATAGCTTCTTATCTGACACTGAACTTGTATTTTTTAATTGTTCTTTGTATTTCCCCGTCTAAACTGCTAATCAAGCTACCTACATAATTAACAATATGAAAACAAAAACACTGGACTAGAAATACACCTTACGTACGACTGTAAGACTGACAGGAGTGTTAAAAAGTTAATTACTCATTATCAAAGATTTATCTAGAATAAAATAATTTATTTGATCACTCTGCGCTATCATTATCATTAGGTATTATGCATGCGTAAATAAATATTCACGTCCGTAATATGAAACGTGGTCTGATTATTTCAAATCTTGATTTAAGTGGTTCTATAATTTGTATTTGCAATCAAAAATACATATTTACTATTCATTATGTGCACGTACGTGGGATAAGTTTCAATTTTTTCGCAAAACGTCGACCCATGTTTTGCACAAGCCGGAGTTTCTCCAGGTGGGGCAGGTAAATACGGATATTTCTTCACAGGGTAATAGGAGCTTGGTGGATAGCCTCCAAGCACGACACAAGTTGAAATTGATAGAAGAACAAGCACTGTTGCAAATCCTGTTGTTGTGGATGATGCTGATGATGACGGCAATTTTATTAATATTCCAGGCATTGTTTCCTGTTTGTAATAGGATCTGCTTGTACAAATAACATCACCACCTTCACTATCACTAGTACTTTTGCTTGCTGCAGAATGACTACTACAAGAGCTCCTTCTTCTCAAAGATTGCGTGATCTGAAAAAAAAGTTACAAAAAAAAGGATGCATCACATAAACCCCAATCATCATCATATCATCCTCCTCCTATTTATATCATGCGAATCATCAAGAAAACAAAGCTGTGCAAAAAATTACTATATACAATATTGCGCCTCTTGTTATACTAACAATGAGACTCATTCATTGTAAATAAAAATATTATTGCATAGCACGTGCGAATAGCAAGTAGAGACAGACCATATACCATCAAACTCTTCTAATCGCAATTCATTTTTAAGCATGCATCATAAAAGCTGTTTAAATTTGTACTCAGGTTGCTGGCTGTAAGCTATGTCGAGGGCTACACAAAAAATAAGTGGCTATTTTAAGACAAAGCCCAGAAGTGACGCCGGCTTTTTGAAAAATAATAACCAGTTGCGTTAAATAAATGGTGGTTAATGAAAGCATTAAATTTTCTTCCAGTGGCTTAAGCTGGAAGTAGGAGGTACTCACTCAGTTTATTTTTAGGCATTATTACGAAAAGGTACTAAATCATGAAATGAATGACACCGTATAATATCCAGGGAGAGGAGTACAACCTAGAGCTACATTTTCTATTTATTGCGAGAAAAAAGTTATTTTAGAAAAACTAGAAGGTATAAGTGAGCCACGCTTCACTCATCTTTTCAGGCAAGGCAGGTGTAATTTGCAGTGAATGAGATGGATACAATTACACCTTTCCAGACTTGATTTAATGTTGAGGGAACTCCTTCTCTTGTGTTTTGTGTTTCTGCTCAAATTTTTTGAGAAGCTGGAACAAATTTTTCTTCTTCTTAAATGGTTGAAAACGAGAGCATTTTCAAAACAGAAAAATAAAGACGCGATGGACACAGCTAATAAAATTTTTGTTTCTCATGCATGTCTAATAAATGGTATGAAAATGAATATGTGTACCATTTACATGAGATGTGTATGTAACCAACTATGAAATGCCTTTTTTGTGTAAATTTCTTTCAAAATAGTAGAGCAATTTTCATCGTGCATCCTACATCCTCGACCCTCACTGCAGTCCAAGAATACAAGAAACGTTGATTTTCCGAAGATGATAAGCTAAGCATGTGATTTTCGTAGTTGTAGCATGAAATCAGAATATGCATGTGGAAAAATTTATAATAAGCTAAATAAAATACAAGAAAAAGTTATAATATTTATTTGTTTGTTGTCTGATTTGTCTGAGCAGTATTTTGTTTCCATTTTTCTTACCCGAGATTACAGATAAAATAGAACCTCGTGTTGTCATTCTCATGTACATACCTTTTATTTTCATTTTTATACTAAAATTGACACATGATTCTAAAAGGATTACTTGCATGTTTGTGTTCCATCATCATGATTTTCGCATAAGTTGCTGTGAACTTCTAAGAAGAAACTATGTTTTGATGCGTATTTAAAAATTTCTCTCAGGGTAAAGTAAAACAACAGAAATGTAACAATTTTATTTAAAGATATTTTCTAAATCTCATGCACATAATAATTCCTACATTATGAATCTCCTTTTGTGTGAAAGAAAACATGGTATATTTACATACTGAAGAAAATCAGCTCGTCAGCGTCACAAGTTCATTGTAAGGTTCAACTTGAAAATACGCGATTTTATCTTAGTTTTCCTAAATAAACATTTCATTGAAAAATGTCTCGCTTGAAAATGAAAAATGGTTTGATTGAGGCTTATTCCATAATTTTTAATGACAAGAAAACACGGGATTGTTAGTGGAAACAGATTTATTGAATAAACCAAGCTTTCGAGAACTTTGGTTCCATAATTTCTTGAATCTTCTTGGAAAATAAATTTTTGGTTTGCTATTAATAATTTCGTTTAGTTAAAATCTACCAGTTTAGGAATTCTAAATTTCTAAATGACACACGCTCGTAAAAACGGAGATGTAATAACGCCAATATCCTATTTTTTATATTAAGAGGCTGAGTTAAGAAAAGACACACACTTTCCCCTTCTTAAAAATTTTTGATTTAAGATTTTTTCCTTATCAGTAAATTATAATCAATAAACCCGCTGTAATAGCGACCATAACGACGCCGCTGCGATGATAATATTACGACAAATGACAACGACGAACACTGATGTTGTTAATGAAAAATGCTTTCGAATGCTATGTCACATGTCATATGTTCGATACTGATCCCTTTGACCCTGATTTCTGACCCAACGAGGTCACATTGACCCTGATTTCTGACCCAACGAGGTCACATTGACCTACACTGACAAATGAGTCTTGATCTACTCAACGAGGGCTTTCGATTGAGCTATTACAATGTATACTTTATCTACGTTGAAAATTTTTGACTTTGACCTTTGACCTTGGGGGTTGAGCCCTGGGGCTGAAAATCAATAGGGTTCTTGCCCTTGACCATAGTAACCTGCATGCCAAATTTGAGCGAAATCGATCAACGCGTTCTTGAGTTATCGTGTTCACAGACGGACAGACAGACGGACAGACAGACGGACAAACATGATAAAGTCAATACTTGCTGAGCTTCGCTTTCAGCGGCGTAATAAATAGAATAATGATTCTAAAGTGCATGCGGTTAACTATACAGAATACATATAATTATTTTTATCGTATTTTTTGACAGCTAGTCTTGGCTTTCACTAACACTTAACTATATTTGGTAGATCACATGATCTATTCAGTGCACAATTTTCTAGGGTTATGCCGAATGTGACACTTATCGGAACCTAGTTATATAATGGCTGATATTTGCCACAACTCATGAACGTAACCACACGGACATTGTAAAAACGAACGTGCAACACAGAATGGATTTGTACTTGGAAATATATTGTAGTTTGTTTTTCCATTTTGATCTTTTTTCTTTTTAAAGTATTTCATCATATTTTAGTTAACACGGAAGTAAAGTTGTTTCAAGAGAAGGAAATCTCTTGTATATTTTAGCTACAGCTTAGCTTTGCATTGTATTGGCTTTAAATGTAAATCCGACACGTACGTCGAAGTATATGACAATCATTTCCAGGTATTACCAAAAATGACCTGATTGCGTTGAATATAAGGGAAGCGTGTTCATAAAATGTATTTTTTATATAATAACACACATTGGGAAAAATACTGTATTTTAGTAAAGGACTTTTTTTCCTCGGGGTTTTGTAGGGGATGATCGAGGTCATATCTCTGTTCTGTAAAAGGCAGACGACATGCGATTTCTAAAGACAGCATCTTGTATGTCACGCCTAAAGACAGGATTTGTCAGAAATAATTGTCAGGTTTTCATCACATCAAGAAATCATGAAACATATATTTTCGTTTGACGACATAATACTGCTTCATCCATGTTTCAGGAATTCTGGAGTGTCTTGCGAAATATGAACCTGTTTTCTCTAACATCTTTTCTCTATTTCCCTTGTGAAATTTCCCCTTTTAATGTGAAACACGGTAAATGGAATTAAACAGCTCATTTTCGTGATGCTGTGTGCTGTTAATGTTTCTTGTCTACTACCTGAAAATTTCATGTCTTTTGCAGTCGCTGTATGTTGCTAAATTTGTAGTCTAACAGTATGAGAATGTGCCTGGCTTAGAAAATACATGTCATTCTGTATAAACACTGGGTTTTTAATGTATCTACTTCCACGTTACGGCATCATTCTGCTTTTGTTGTCGTTACTGTGAATTATACACTGTGGTTGTGGTGTAAGAAAAGAACAAAACATTTGACCTGGTTGTAGTTAATACACCAAAGCTTTCATTATATTTTCACTTTCTCAGGAATAACAAGGATGGCTGAACATAATATGACGGGCTGATGGAGCAGAAAATACTTTTCCAATTGCAATTGCTTGCAAGAAAAAAATCTTGAGGAAAATGGGAAATAGAAAGAAGTTTATCATATTACTGGCGAATGACTCGTTTCACATTTAGTGGAATAAAAGATACATTTATTTCTAATGTAAACGAGACTACTGTCGTGATAAACTTTCTACGGGACATTATCAATGGATCTTATGAATGGTTATTTATTTAGATGTTTATTCAAAGATCTCATCTAAATCTAATGCTTACCCTATTCATCATCAGTTCAACCGCCATCGACATCAAACAAGTAAACAGATATTGGATACTGCCTTAAGTTAGTCAATATAGGTGTAGGTAGGTATAATATACATACCAGAAGGACTTATATTTCATAACAAGCATTATATATTCAACTAAAACGGAAATACAAAGAGCATTCCATTAATAGAAAGAAACAATTTTAATTACAACGAATGAAAAAGAATCGCTAACATTTCTCCTACTCCTAACGCATATTATACGCAAGTAAACACTGATGTACATATGCTTACATATATTCAAGATTACTTACTAGATGATATCATATCTTTATACAAATCACACAATTTTTAATCTACAGTGAAATCGTAACATTAATTTTGCTTCCATGCATTGTTAAAAAATAGCAATCGAGTGAAAGAAAATATGTGAGCATAGTTGTTTGCATACTAAAAAAGCACATTACGAAAACTTACCAGGATCATGGTAAAGTCACATGTGTTTAGTATTGCATTGCAATTTTTTCTTCATTTACCAATAACATGATTCAAGATACAACTTTAAAAATAATTTTCGAAGTAATACTCAGTTCTCTATATTATCTTGTCGTATTTACAAATGCTACCAAATGCAATGGAGGTTTCAAATGTAACCATATGTAAATATTTTATGGTACCTCATTGCTCCAATTTTTATGAAAGCGGATCATTGACAAAGTTTCCATTACACATTATAAAGAAATATTTATTTATGCACTGCACTGCAACAAAAACAATCCTAAGTAAAAAGCCACGAAACTTAAAATAAACAACATGCATGTATAATTTTAACTCATTCATTCTGTTTCCTATTTATAATCTACAAATTGCAAATAAAATAAAATAAATAAATCTATGTTAAGAACAGCAATGTATTAAAAAGTGTAGAAAAGTCTCATTTAGTCACTATTAATACTATTGTAAACTAATGAAAATATGTTGATGTTACACAAGTAAGAAAATTAACTATTGCAACTTTCGTCAACAGACGATGGGCAACCCACTTTTTTTAATTTGGAAGATAATTTACTTTACTCGGAAATATACATGTGAAGTATGGTTATATTTATTTAAACATGCGTGTATATGCATGTATACATGTCCTGTGCTATAACAATCATCATACTTTAAGTATGGCCGTAATATTGCCAATTGCAGTTCACTCTTTGTTGAGTATTCCCAAAGTACGTATCTTTCATGTGCCTATACAATGCATTCAGCTAAAATGGAGCCCTCTTGGGTGTAGTAAACAAAGATACTAAAGATACTTTTTAGAGATTTCAAAAGGGCTGGATAAAGTTAGGACATTTTGTTGCAACTGTCTTTTAGTGCGTTTTGGCGTATGTAATGTTTGCTCTTTTATTTGATGTTATAAATCCAGGAAGAAAACAAGAAGATATACCAAAGCGTTGTAAAAGGCTTAAATGCTTAAATGTACACACATTTTATCAAGATAAAATACTCGCTTGAATGGTTTGTTCAATCTGTTTCCGTCTTTGTTTGAGCATAAGGTTGTAGAAGTTTGAAATTTCTATTTCACCATTCAAACATAAATTGCAGTTTTTGTCGTTTTCACTAATACAAATATTGGAGACAAAAAACTACGCCGTTTCTAGCTGTTTTATCGGTGCTTGACGTTTCCAATTGAAAGAAACCTTTACTGGCAAAATAGCACCTTTTATCAAAACACATTGCATGCATTATTCTTTTTTCGACAATAAATTTGAAATTTATTTTAGCACATAGTCACTAGCAACAGAATCCAACGTTTTATGATATGTACTGCATAGAGTTTTTAGATCTATATGTAAATTCGATATTTGACAGTCTAGTCTAGACAGACATCTATATACATATCGAAAGGTTGATTAGATTAACTGGATTTCTCCTTTCCCTTCCGCTTTCTAAATGAAAAATTAAACATATATTAAGCCATAAAGTTGATGTTACGAATATATACACATTCATACATTTTGGTTCAGTGAAGAAATCGTATAGAAATTAACACAACGCGAACTCCAGTTCTCATCGAAACTTCAAGCTCTTGAATTTCATCGTAAAATTTTCAGCGAACTCATATGAAATATTTGAATAAATGTATATACTCATATTATATATATACAATATGTATCATAATCATAGTGAATTACCATCACCGCATGTGTTGCCTCAGTTGACAATTTAACGACCTTCTAAAACTGGTTGTTAAAGACTGCCATGGAGTGGAGGAAAACAAATGTTTTCTTGCTCAATACTTCCAATGCTTGTCAGTAATTAATCCAGCTATAAATTGTAGACTTGTTTTTCTCCGCGTTGTACTACTTTTCATTGTTTTCTAATTTTACAACACGCTTTCTCTTTAGCAAAGAGAATCATTGATCTGTCTAAATCCGCCTTCTTTATAACTAACTGACAATAAACTTGTGGCAGTTCATTATAAGATGTTTTTTGAAAGGCCATATTTTTTAAATAGCTCCACCCCAACCGTAAAACAGAAACTCGAAAGTAAAAGTTGGTATTCATTACAATAAGCCGGCTATCTGCCTTTCGAATAGTTTTGAACGAAATTCGCAAGTAAAGAATGTTATTTGATGCTTTACCATCTAATTTTTAAGAATGCATATAATGTTGTGAATGTGTTTTCGATGTATAATATGTTGGTCTGTAGATTGATATTATGCATGTTTTAATTATCTCTAGTAGCCTTGTAGGTAGTCCATTTTCGTTTAAAAACATACATGATGATTTCTCCCAACAATATTATAAGTAAATTATTATTTAACGTATGCTTGCATATCTGCATCATCAACTCATTCGAAAGGTAGACACACTATGTACTCTTTATAAAGCTTTGTTGTTTTGTCAAGAATCGAGGTTAAATTGCACACGGTAAAAAACAGGAAAAGAGAATCACACCGACCACCGGCAGCAATGCAGTTTGTGTTCTACGTCTTATTACTCTGTTGCTGATTGAAAAAGACTGATGTGAGGTGAAGTGAAAGGAGTACTAACTCAATGAGGTCTGGTATCCAATACGGTGTAATATACACATATGTGTAATAGACATTGAATACATGTATTGTACAATATGGTTTTATGTTGTATGATCGAATGTATGTGGCTGATCAAAATGTTGAAAGGAGAAACCAAAAAGCACAGCGAAAGAATGAAGGAAAAGAGAGAGAGAGAGAGCTTTTACTCTGTCATGAAGATGATGATGAAAATAAAACTGCGCTTCTCTGGGCACATAAGCTGCTCATTTCCAGTTACTTTAGATCCACAAAATTATAGTCTAGCAAAAGCCACCAAAATGATGCATTATACTAGGTTCTATTGGTATTTTTTGGTCTTTGGATTGTAGGCACATTTTTGCAGGCAATCTTTGTAATTGTATGTATGTAAGCGTTCTACTGTGGTGAGTGGGGACTATTGTGTCTATATAGGTACACGTGAACACATGTATATTTATATGTAAGTGTATAGAGAATGAAAACTTCAGATCATTCGTGATGAATGGAAATTCTCTGGATGATGAATGTGCGGTTTGCTTTAATAGATTGGTTCTTTCATGAATATGAACAAACCTGCAAGCTTTATATTTATTGCGCCGCGCCTAAGCCTTGTATACAGGATACCACAAATAAATACACCATTCAATTCAGTACAACCATAATTATTGACACTGCCAAAAAAACATAAACACGGATATCCTATCAGCGACTTACCCAGGGAGGGATGCTGATAGTAGAAACAATACAAAAAACAATACAATATATATGTACATACCTAATATGTATGCACCTATACAAATTTCACAGACATATTTTTGTACAGAGACGAAATAGCTTTATAACTAAACATTTACATAGGTATGTCTCTTTCTCTATAATAAACCAAAAAAGTGTACGTAAGTACACAAATGTATAATATAAATGTTATTTACCTACATGCTATAAATACTATAAGTGAATTTGAATTTAGGAAAAAACTGTTTAAAGGCCATAAGGTCATAAAATACCATAAGACTATTGAATTTAGAACACATTTTCAGCGACATAAAATTATACGGATTTAAGAAAATAAAAGTTGCATGTTGCTCTTTAAAATTTGAAGAAAGTGAACAAGAAGATGATGGTGTAAAGTAAACTAAAGCAAACTCAATTAGTAGACATAAATACTAAATAACCATGAATTAATGATGGCAGAAATTACAGGTTTTAATTAAAAACCAACTTTGTTGCATCCACCTCTTGTATGTATATACATGAATTAAATTGCATAGTACAATAAAAAGATACTTTTGGGATGTATGTGGATGTACATTTTACCTTTTTGAATTCATTGCTTTCAGTCATCCGTGTATGCGTACAATATGTATTAAAAGTCGTTGCATTAAAATTTAACGAGTTGGTTTTGCCTTCACGCATGGAGTTTTCCTTTAAAGTTGTAAAGTCATTAATATTACATTATTTGTTTATAATATTTACAGTTATGCACAAATTTACCTTCTTGTCAAAATTAATTGCGTATTTGCTTCAAATTATGTGATTTTAGTCTTCTGCTGTATACTTCTTTAATTTGTATACAACTTCATGTTTTTATGTGGCCTTATGTCTGTGTGTAAGAAAAATATTGACTGGCCATGTGTTAAAAAAAGTTTTACACTTTTGTACTTGGCACTTAACAGTAAAAGCTGCTCCGAGCGGCGCTTAGTGAGAAAATTTCAGAACTTTTGGAGAGAACCCGAAACATTCCGACTGATTTTTGTAGTCGAAGAATAGAATTTCACTTTCTCCGAACTAACCTTTAGAAGTTCGCTATTTAGAAGACGGGTGGAGCTGTTAGTCTAAGTAAGTCTGGTATAGCACTTTAGCTTTCCCTGCTCTTTAGCCACTAAACGTTATAAACTTAGCCAAATGCATTAATTATATTTGTCACACAGTTCAATACGTGTTTAGACAATTTGACACGTCACTTTCTTAACTTGAAATTTTCAAAGTTAAAAATCAAATCCAGCTTTGATTTCAATTTATCATGTCAAGATTATTACTTAGTTAAATTTGATACAAGGTTAATCATGAACTACATAGCTAACATGCATACATCTACTATATTTTCGAACATAAAAAAAACATTAATGCAAAGAAATAAAAGACAGCCAGTAAAATCTTTATCTCATACTATTAAACTGCACAAATTTTTTATTGTCAATGTACCTGTAATGGCTGCAATGCATATTTCTCGAATACCACTTTCCTAGTATCTGTCGTTCTTGTGTGTTAATTCAAATCAAATACATTTTTTGAATAGAACAAAAAAGTGAGGATCCGTGCAGTTAAATTGCTATTCTATGTACTTTGCTTCTTTCTAGCCAAGTTCCTCTCTTCCGACGGATATTATGACGTCAGCGTCCAAAGAGCAAAGTGCTTGCTGCACATAAATGATTGTGAAAACCCTCCTTTTCTCATTTCCTTCCTCTGTCAGTTCCTACTTTTACTACACACAAGAGTTTTCCATCTCATGGCGCTCTACGTATCTGAAATTGTCGTTTTGGGTACTTCTGGTACCTTTTTTGCTTTTACCAACTTTGTCATCACACTGCCATCCTTTTTACAGAGTTAGCCTGTTTTCTATTCCATTCCGTGTAATAAAAAATGAAATTGAAAAATCATCGACCCTGCAATCATAGTACGCAAATGGGCACACATGGCCGTGTCACTGACGACCAATAGAGTTGAGTAGCTGTAATATGACTCAGCAAAATTTTATATTGCTCTTTTCATCATTTCAAGACATGAACATATATGTAGTATGTAGTGAACTCAAAGAGAGCAGAGACATGACCACATCCTATAAATTTCTGCTGGTCTGTGTGGGCTACCTATCATTGATGAAAGGGAAACTAAATTTTCAAAGCCGTCCATTAATGATAATTATTATCACAGTGCCGATACCACATGAATACAACTCACGACTTTCACTTTTGCATAGGCAGTAAAACAGTCTCGTCCTTTTTTGTTCACGGTCATTGTGTCATGCCGTAAAGGATGCTAAAGAATTGTTGCTATTCTTTTATTTAACTAAAAGAAGTGGAGTGAAAGTACTAAGAATATTTCTCTCATATATTATCTTACACATTACATATATTGTTTGTGATGCTAATACACAGTTTGTTACTTTTGTTTCGATTTGTTATACATTGCACTTTAAAACACTGGTTTTATTTTGATCTAAGCCAACATTTCCATTGGTTATGTAGGATGTATTTAAACTGACAAGGTTGTGAAAAAATTCTAAAAAGCACGCATACCACTAGCAAACCATTAATCAAAATTGCTGAATAAACTTCTTTTTAAAACGTCATCTTTGTATACCATGTCATAAAGAAAATGTTGTTCTTATGGAGTCAAAGTTTCAAATTCTCTACAAATACAAGTGCACACTTGACTCGTTTCAGTGAAAAATCATTTACATTATCCTTATATGCACCAGTCATATTCGGATAATGCAAGAGAAAGTCAAACAGTTACTTTAGGATGCATGTAAAGAATGCGTAAATATGTATATAGTACGTTCGTATTTTTTTCAGAAAGAGAAAGCCATAGGACTTCTCTCTCGTCAGCATCCTCTCGAATAGCTGACGTCATTTCGACAAACCGTCAACTTAAGCATCTTTCCATTACGCGCGCAGGTATACTTATTTGCCTCTGACGATAGAAATGATCCTAAACTGGGCATGCATGAATTGCGTTGGGATATCGCTACAAATTTTGTTAAAGGCCATTGCTATCGTCATTAGCTATTATAAAGCGCGAAAGCATCAACGTCATAATAATAATAGTTTGAGGGAAAATGATGATGGAGCTGTTTTATACGCTGCAGTCGTAGTCGTATTATTTTTATTTCATTGTTACATACTAATACATGTATGTATGTATGATCCAAGGCACTCCCTTCCCTGTTCTATTCCTGGTGTCATGTAAGTATTACCGAACTTGATCAGTTCATATTAAAATGTCGTAGATGACTCATTTTTATCGATATGTTAATTGTGCAATAAAATGAGTATGGGCATTTTTAATGATAAAAAAGTTTCAAATTAACCTTTTTTGGTTTGTATCTAAGAATGTACCCGATAAATGTTATACCAAAATTAGGCCATCACAGCGATAAAAAAGACATCAGTAGCCTATAGATTTTGTTACCTGACGGATGTTCCAGATTTTACCTTTTCTATAATTGGACAAGCTTCATCTAATCAGGGGAAAGACCATCCAACCACAACCTTGACTATATATTAAACCAGTAAACCTTATTGGCCTTATTGGTAGCACCGTATTGTCCTCTCTCCTTTGGTACTGAATGCTCCATTTTAGCGTTTTGCCCAAATAAATTGACACTGTAATAATAAAGCAAGTTAATGATAATGATCATGTTCTCGCTTATCATCCAACGGTTATGAGTACGTGCTGCTTCCTCTCATTCCACTCTTTGTCATTTACATGGATATCCTTATCCCTTCACGTTAAAGAAACAAGACGAAAATTGGAAATGAAAATAGGCAGCATCAGCAGCATTACAAGTAGAAAAGGTTGCGTGGTTATAACCAAGACTCCACAAAAACCCAATCAGCTTCCACGTCAAGCCACGACGAACGTACATAAAACCTCATGAGATGTCACTCAAGTCAGGTTGACTTTTTCTGTAGAGAGAGAATAGAAAGATAGTGGTCCTTCTTTCCTTGTAAATAATGTATGTCTGGCGCACAGAAGAGAAGGGAAAAAGTCAAGCCCTTGTTGGATTCTCATCACTGTCATGAATTATATTAGAAAAAGTAATAACAACCTTTATCAGGGTTATTTCGATGTATCGTCTTATATTATCATTTAAAATCATCTAAGATTTATGTTTTAAAACCCCGAAAGTACGTAAACTTGTTATGAATTCAATGTTCAGGTATTTGTAACCCCAAAATAATAGTCTAGTCTGCCTATAAGCGTGTGCATGTCAAGAAACAGTATTGTGTAAATACAAAAAGTGTGCTATAATTTATATTATCTTTTTTGTCAAATTCTTTTCCATTCGATTGAGAAACTGTCAGGCTTTTTTATTACTTTTACTTGTGGAGGGGACTTCTGAATTCTAGTTCTATTTTCTTTGTTTTTTCTTTATTTTCTTTCATATAAGTTTAGCTACTAAGAATTTTATATCATGGAAGACAGTCGTATTGACCAAGAGTATGAGAAAGTCTCACATATTACTTTCTCTTTATGCGTATCACAAAGGCAGAAATGAACTAAAACCGAAATAAAAAGAGAAAGTTATAAAATTAGTGGATGTTTTTTCGGGCAAGCTATTTACACTACACTTCTAGAAAAACATCTAGGAACTAAACTTCAACTGTCGAAAGCATGTATGTTATTATGTACATTCATAATAGATGCAGTGTGTAGTTAGTGAATGCTTTATGATGTACGTAACATGCAGCAGCTTATCCTCACAAAAGAGATATGACAGCATTATTTACTAAGGGCAAGGTATATTTCATCACTTTCTTTCACGGAAAAATGTACGGTATATACTGATAACGGTCGATGGCGCCGTATATGCCTTTATATTACGTGCTATTATAATGCATATCTGTAGTTTTCAATAAAACATGATCTGAGAGTGAAAACTATGAAAATATATTATAACAGATTTATTATACGAAGTATTAGTATTTGCCGTAAGGTTCCAGGGTTGCCGTTAGTAAGATAGCTTGCTGCATGTTTCCTTTTCATCATTTACCATAATAATGTCTACGTCTGACAAAATATATTATGTACTGCACGTGTGTTTACTTGTGTGTACAAGAAAATGGGTTCTTTTTATATTCCCACCCAACCCTCAAGTCTTATCTAGACTGAGCAGATTTTTGCCCTTTAATGCACAAAGCTAAAACATTACCAACTTACTTTGAGTTGGGCTTGGGCAGAAAAAAATGAACCTTTATACTGTTCAAGAAAAAAAGTCAGCCAACTTTTGCAATGTCGATGGGACGACGGGGTAAATGGGAGAGAACGAAAACGGAACGTCAAGTCAAGTTCAACTCTCTTGAAAAGATTGAACATAAATCTAATAATATGCTTATTACGAAAGGCTGCTAGTACTACTGTTGTATCCATTATCATGATGATATCGTTGTATGTATCATATCATAGTCATTATCATGATCTATTCTGGCACTCATCGTAACGTCTTTTCATTTTATTACTTCTGAACAAAATAGCTCTTGTAAGTTGGATTTTTTTGTGGGTCATTCGTGCATTTCACCGATATCCATTCCATTTTCAGTTGAGCAGCGAATCCTTCCTGAACTAATGCGTCATTCCTGTTCTTGTGAGCTAGTGATACTTGCAAATCTCATGCATAATAAATTATTAATATAATCTCCACATTTTTACAACGTATCGCTACATGCTTGGTTAAATTAACTCAACTGCATATCTTGTGGCAAATGTGAAGGTGACGAAAAAAATTTCCCTAATTAATATCAGCGATAGTGGACGAAAAAAACGGGCCTACTTATGATAAATTATGTTAAAAACCTGATATAGCAGGCTTTGTTTTTAACCTGATTATTTGGGAATTTGTTAAATTTGTCTGCATTGATCGTTACTGGTGTTGTATATTCACTGTGCATAGTTATCTTTGGTTCATTTTCTTTTCTTTTCTAACTTAACTTTTGGTTCTATTTTTCCTTTGGTACAAATTGTACATATAAAGGGAAAATGCATCTTATGTCTATGCCTCATTCATAAAATATGACGGGAGATGAAATAATAGCACTGTTATTATATTAAATAGGTATAAAGTCTTCAATTGTGTTTTTGTAACTTTATCAAGGTTATCTTTAGACTGTAATGTTACAATAAAGTTCGTATAAATGAATATCTCTTTTATCTTTTCTTCGCATAAAAAAATTTGGATCGAATAATATAACCAAATTAGATTGTAGATGGAGGAAATCATAAAACTTTAGTTTGCAGATCATTTCTAGCGTACTTCAGTTTCCACTTTGAATCATCATTTTTCAACGAAATCAAAATTGCAGAAAATTTACTGATATTACCACATTCTGTTTCGAGTTATGCGAATGAAAGAACTGAAATCCTGTATCAAACGCAAGGAAGCATGCAGTATACAAAAGCTAATAAAATTTGTAACTTGTGGGGTTCTTATTATGTCCATATTTTTGGCCATTTCATTCGTATCATGCTCATAAATAAAAACTGTACATTTTCTATTTTTTCATTAAAATTGTTATAAATTGGCATCGCGTCGGATTGTTGGACACGACCACGTGCTTATGGCGTTGTTTGTATTTCCGAAGGATTTTTTATGTGTATTGTACATTATTATTTCTCCTTCATTTTTTGGTGCTGGTCCAAATTCATATCAAATTTCTCAGCATTCAGGGATATTTTTTATACTTAAAATCAACCGTCATAAAAAATACGTCATTTTTTAGTTGGCAAAATCACTAAAAATAATCACGAGCAAATCATACAGTGTGTAATATGCAATTCCATAAATTAGAAATGTACTTTATTGTATTCAAATAGTCTTGGATGTATATAAGTTACAATCAGTTTGTTGCTGCTTGGGAAATCTCTCATGGGAGTAGCTTCATAAGTATCATATTGGTTCTAGATCTCGATTTCATCACTATCATAAATTCTATTTAGAAATAAAAGTTAGCAACAATTTTCACTTTGATGCTGTTCCCATTACATTACAGATAAATTTAGTCTAAATGCATTACTACTGACATTAATACAGCTCAGCCACTTAAAATCCAATTGTAGGTTAATATAAGAGCAATTTCAATATACGCTCCCCTCTTTAAGTAGCTACCCGATTATTCTACCCAAATTTTCTCAAAGTTGCAATTGTACCACCAAATGCTTGGCAAATAATGTATACTCTATACTCATATTACATGCTATCTATACTATGTAACTCAGCACTTCTTTACCTCCCAGATAAATATCGAGGAACTGGTAATTGTAGTAAATAAAGTAGCCCCTAAACCTGAAAACAGGAATGGGAAGTCTCACTCAAGCTATAAAACAACGTAGGCATACTGCTTCCAAAGAAAATAGTGAATGCCTACACTATCTTCTTTTCTTCCCTTTCCAAAAACCCGCAAAGCACACCAAGATTTTCTCTTCCTTTTGACATAAAATCTCTCGAAGTAGTAAACATAATACAAAGACTTCTAAAAATATTTTATTTGAGATAAATCGTTACATTTTAGAAATGAGAATGGCGGGAGATGGTAAATGCTTCCTGGCTTGAAGATAGTAGTAAACTTTATTTATGAAAATACATCCGAGAGTTTTGGGAGTTTGCTAGCATATAAAATAGATAAATAGAGAAAGCCCTTCGATAAAAATTGATACACACACATCAACATCGCTCGATGCTATTATGTGTTTTCAAAACCAAAGATATATGAAGCCAAGCCACAGTATCTTGTAGTTTAGGGGGTGGTGGTGGCGGTAGCAAAAAAGAAAATTGCATATTGTATCATAACAGTAGTGAGTAAAGAGCCATCTGTGCAAAGAAAAGAAATCGATATTTGGAAGAGAATCATCATCATCATCTAAAGGGGGAAACGGCACTTTATGCTGCACAATAAGACAGCCTACTATACAATAAAAGAGAAAAAAAGAGTAACGGTATGTTGTGGAAGCAAAGGCAGTAGTGAAAGTAGTATCTCGGCCACCACTGACAAGAAAAGAGAGAAAAAATAAAGAATGGTAACGGTGGTGGTAGATGGAAATAGAAGAATGTGAATATCCGTGAAGGGCTTCTTTTCTCTTATGAATGCAGTATAAGTAATGTGGGTGCATTTATATTTATATATTTTTTGGAAAGTTGCCAACAACAGCTGAGTGGAGATGAGAGAGAAAAGAGCCAAGAGGTATGTGTCGGTGGTAGTGTGGGGTACATAAGGAAAAGGGATGTTGTTTAATGATCATTGCTACTTCTGCTGACTGACTGTGTTATGTTCAGAGGAATGCTTGTGACGATGATGATACGATGGGCTATGGTTCAAGAGATTGGCGATTTTAGTGGTGGAGGAGGAGGAGGTAGTGTTAGGGAGAGAATCATCAAGAATGTATAAAAATATGTTATAGCCACTGGTGTACGGGATTGCGATGCAGCTTCTGTTCTGAGTATGTAAGTCGGGTTACCCTGAAGTGGGACAGGCATTGCTTTCGCCACTTTCTCTTTTAATAAAACTAGAGAAAGAATGAGAAAAAGAATGAGATGACGACAAAATAAAAGAGGGCCGGCCGCCGCGTTTTCATTCCATTACATTTTCTGTATTTCTCACTATATTTTTCCAACTGCCATATCTACTTTAGTTTCTGATGCCTTAGTAGGGATAACGAAAAAAATAAGATTTTCTTTACGTTTTCACATGTTGTTGATGTATTTGTGCTATGAGGATTGGATGTACGTTGTATGTTAGTAGTGGTTGTACAAGAAACAAAACAATATATTCAACACCATGTTTTTTTCGGAGGAACGGTCTCTGACATGGATGTTATACCAGGAATAGAAATGAGACTTACACGTAACATCACATAACAGGAATAGTGAACGTACTGAAAAGAGACAACAAAGCAAAATATACAATAAGTTATGTTGAAGATGATGACAATGATAAAAAGTGTATATGTGATGTCCCTCTGCATCTATGGAGTATACAAACTACATATCATTATTGCGAAAAAAGGTGAAATATACACGAGAAAATTTGAGAATATGGTATGAAGGTTGAAAAGATGTGAGCTGAATATAAAATGAATGAAGCTTTAAAAAATATATAAGTATATAAGTGTAAAAAATATGTGTAAATAAAAATATATATTCATAACTTTGTTTGTATTTACGCTCTTCCTGTATTTGACTGTGAAAAACGGAAAAAAGTTGGTAAAACATGTTATCTCTCAGGAAGGCGGAAAGAAATGAAACATGAGAGAAAAATAAGAATTTGGAGAGAAACGGAACAAGGAAGGAAGTATGAGAGCGTGTGGGCTGAATACGGGATGTGTGTTGCTGAAAAGGAAAGATGTTCTGAGTTCTGTTATTTTGTTGTGGAATTTGGTGGCTTTGTTGCTCATTGGTCACGGGGATATTTGGGAAAATATCTCTCTCGTAGTATTATTAGTTATGCCAGCGAATTCGAAATAAAAATATAATAGTAATAACGAAGATGCTTGTTCATGAAGTATTCAAAGTTCCTATTCCTAGGCCACTTAAAGAAGAGGAAAAAATTCACTATACAAATAAATTCCAAACACTCCAAAAGGCATGGCACAAAAGAAAGGTAAACATGAGCTGTTGTGCAAAGTGAGGCAAATTAAAACTTCAACTTTTATCAAGAAGTGTGTGTTATGCTTATGCTGTGGCGGTGTTGTTGTAAGCTGCTGCTGTTTGAACAAAACTTTTCCTTGTACTATTTGCTTTGAAATTCACTTTGCCAAGCTTGCCTGGTGAACCCTTGTGTTGAATGTTGATGTATGATTTGATGGACTCGAAATCCCTTCTTGGATGGAGAAACCCTTACACAGCGTAATCCTGTTTGTAAACCTATAAAAGAAGATCACGTAGTCCTACGCATCTCTTTCTGTCAAACTCTATGGCCATACAATCCCAGCAAACATACATTAATCCGTAATGAAACGTAGCAAATCAAACCGAACCACTTTTCCCTTCATTTGAAATAGAACACCAACACTACAATGCAATAGGCAGTGTAATGAAGCAGATTCTGTTCAACATACCTAGAAAGTAGACTGATCCCTGCTTTTCTTATTTAAAGAAAATTAATAAGGCTGTATGTGGTCGAAGTGGTCACGATTCATGTTTGTCCCAAATACTATTGAACGTAGTGCTAGCATCAAACAGCAAAGGTCAATTAAAACCATCCAATGAAGTCGACATCAGCACAGTGCCCTGCAATTTATTGTATCCATTTTGTGTTGTAATTTTTACGGTTTCTCCGATTTGCAATTATATTAAGAAAAATAACAAGGGTACAACAGTATACTAAGAAGTAAGAAGTTGAATGATATGAAATACGAATGATAGCAGTAATAGGAACAGAACAGTGCAAGGCACATTGTCCCTGTGTCGCTCTACTTTTAAAATGTCTAAAGAGAGAATGGATAAAACTAATGATAAAGAAGTGAAAAAGAGAATGAAGCGGGGAAAGGCGAAAACTTTTCCGTAAGAAACTTAATAATGGAGGTCGTTCTAACTGAAATTGAAATTTATGTACATAAAATATCCTAAAAATGGGTAAAGTAGTTTAGCAGACGACGTGCTTAAGGTGAGAGAAGTAAGTAAAATAGAAAATGTGCAACTTTCACAGCATCTTGGCTATATTTAAAGAGAAAGTCTACTCTTCTGATAATAATAGTAATTCCACGCATAGTATTGTCCGGTGACAAGGAAAAGTTGTACTGCTGGTAAATGGAGTATATATACAGTAAATAGAGCGACGGCGGAATGCAGAATGTGGATTTGCTATTTGTGTTCCTTTGTGTTTTAAAGTTTTCTCTTTTATGCTGTTTTTGTTGTTTGAGGATAAGATGAAAAGTGTGCAAAAGGAGAAACGTTATTGTGTTTTGAATTTTGTTTGAGTCTTTTGAGCTAAGCTCACTTTCAGTTTGTCTGCCACATTATTTCGTCGGTCCTTCCATTTACCTTCAAATCCAAGAAACCGGCGAGTATGTATAAACATTTTTTGGCTGGCTGCAAACAAACTGGCTGCTGGCCTAAAACTCTCTTTTCATTTGCTTTTCACTTGAAAGCGACGAAAATAAACAAAGGGAGCAGTACAAATTTATCTTGTTTACCTGAGTGTTATTGTTAATGCTGGGTATACATTTACCTCTAAATGCTAGATACATTTCACTTTCGCTGTCAGCTTGATACTTGAGTCTGAGTGTACATATTATCGCATAAGGTCTATACATATGCAAGAAGGGTAATGTAATTGCTTCTTGGTTAACTCAGCTCAAGAAAAAGAAAAGCCAAGAGTACTTTCACTGGCATAGCATTAAACATACAAAGCTGGCTGAGAGTACATATTATCTTAGTTTTATAGCTTCAGGTAGAAATTGCAAAAAGTGTTCCCTCCAATTTTGAAGAAAGAATGCAAACTTTCTCTGTTTAAACTTATCTCTACTATATATTAGTTTCTTTACCCTTGTACTCCATTTATAAATGGGTTCCACTCCAGTATTATCATCATCAGCCGGATGATTCAAAGAGAAAGTTTTCTTTCACTGTCTTGTTGAATCATTCAAGGAATTTTTGCCTTGGCATTGCACTCTACAAGTACACTTTTATTATCTTCTTTTTGTGATTGCGTCGAAATAAAGGGGGGGAAATGAAAAGAAGATGCAATCCATTAGAGACAGTTTATACTGATTCTGAATGTATATATGGAAATATGCCGACTGAGCTAAAATGGTTTTTATGTTGGACTAAATAAGTGTTTCTAGCTGTATATTTGTAAGGATGTATACAGATCTTTATAATTTCTCTATTGGCATGTAGTTTTATTTTCACGATAGTATGTTTTTACAAGAGAAAACATACCTCAAGGGAATAGAAATGGAAGCGCGTCACAGCGATCCGACAGAATGTTCGACTTTTATTGTTATGCCTTTCTATTCCACTTGGGTAGAGGGATTTGAAAAAAAAAACCTGCGAACAAAATGCACTGATTTTATACTTTTTGAAATGGTCTGTGTAAGAGACATGTTTTAGGTGTAGAATATATTTCATTTCCATTTCTTCCAAAAAAAATCCAATTTATCGTTTAATTCAACTGAAAAGTCCGAAGTACAATGGAGAAGTCAAACTCTTGAGACACAAACACAACTTTAAAAAAAAATTACCGAGTTACAAGATTATTAGATAAAAATCGACAGGATTAAGATAATTAGTAATTTCATACTCATAACATTAATTTTTTATAGAATATTCATGATGAAACTGAGAGCGTATTTATTTGTATGCAAATTACGATTCGTTCTCCTATATGAGATTACATGTTTTTTATTGGTTCTGATTTAAATTTTGCCATTGCAAAGTTTTGGCTGCTATACAGTGGTTCCCTAGCTAAATTTCGGACATCCTTCTCCGATTATGCTATTTTTATCAAATATATTTACATATCCATGTTCTTGTACAATGGCAGCTGACATATTAACTATTAGGTAGGCTGTCATGCAATCCACATTTTAACTCGTAATTTAGTACCACCAGATTCCAAGTACATTAAATACGATTATAAGATCATAAAAACGATTTGTGTAAGGGGTAGCATCAAAATTTATGACAGTGGTAGTAAAGTAACTATGTATGACAGTTGTGTCGAGCAGGCAGCAGGCGGGCAGGGTCCGTTATTTTAAGCAGCATTAATCGTCCTGCAGGAATTTACAGTGTGGGCGCTAAAGAACTAGTAACCTTTCAAAGAAAATTATGCTCGATGGTGATGTTTACGAAAATTAGTCATTTTTATACGTTTTCAGTTGTGTCGTCGTGAAGTAAGGTCGTGTAGGCAGATACTTCATATTTCATCGCATCACTTTTCATTCTGAGCAGATTTCAACACTCAAGGAAACCCTGTAAATAATAAAAAATGTTTGAGCCTAAAAATAGTGCATGAGCATTTTACACGTTAATTTTCTTCAATAAATGTGGTTTTAATTTATAACGCTGTCTCTTGTTTATGGTCTGGGTGCCACTGACGCTTTACTCCATAATTTAGAATTATAGAATGCGTCAGTTTTGTAAATTATGGCATATTTGTACTAGTTCAAAAATAAGTGAAGCGTAGAATGTCTGTTTATTTTTAAAACTATATCACAGCAACTTTACATTTCATTCAATAATAACACATAGCCAAGAAACTACCAAGAAAATTCCTCCAACACTTGTTTTTATGCGTCTCCATTTGTCGCGTTTCAATCAGCTAGTCAATTATCATGTTACTTGATGCAATGAAAGTACACATCTACGTTTTACGATTTGCAATATTACTGTTTATCCTACCCCAAGGAATTTTCGGTACATGTATTCAGTGTGCACCCTTACATTAATATGTGGGATGGGTAGGAGGGCTTGATATTTGTGAATTTGTGACTGGGATGTCAACTCTAGACTTATGTCTCCTTCCCTGTTTTTGATGAAAATCTACGATAACATATGTTGCATATGTGAAAATTCCGTTATTTCGAGGATCCATGGCTTTTTAATGTGATGCATCAAATTGACTTACTTTGTAACTCCATCCTTTAAAAGTACCTGATTTTTTTGCATGACACAAAATCTGTAATTAATTACATAGTGCATCTAATTTACTACATTGGCCATTACGCTGAAGCGTTTTTTACAAATAGGACACTGCAATCTAAAATTTATCGTTATTGAACCTGCGAACGTAATTTGCATGAATGCTTAACTAGAAACGTTTTGAGAGGGAGAGAAACGTCATAAACGTTTAACAATTAATTCTTAACTAACTTCAGTTTTAATAAGATGATTGGTAAAATGTCTTTCTTAATTGTCGAAGCTCCAGTAATAATCTAGTTATTTTTTAAAAATAAGGCATGCTAATTTTTTATGTAATTACTTTAATGTTAATATTTTAAAATACTTTTAGTTTACTCGATACATTGTTTAGAAAATGTATTAGACTGGTATTTATTGTTTTACACACATACAACTTTATCAATAATCGAAAAAAAATATTTAAAAAAATAATGATAACTTATTACACACTATATACATTTTTACATGGCACATAAAAAATATTCTTCCATTCTGTATTATACTCAACTTTGTTTCATGCAACACTGGGATTACATACGACACACGTGTTCAATGGAATTTTCAAATATACTTTTTTCGACGGTCTTGTGTTGAAGTGCATGGTTTTTATTGGTTTTGTCTGACTTGTGTTTACTGCGTTGCCGGGCCTGAAATTCGTTAAATTTCTTATGCATAAATTGTGTACAGGTAGAAATGTTTACTAAAAGTGTGATACGTTTTTTTGAAAGAAAAAAAATCAAATTGCTTAAATCATGCTCACTCGTATTCACAAAGTGCAGTGACATAAGAAAATGCAAGCGGAGTCTAATAATAATTCAACTTTATTGCAGACCAAAAACAAAATTGTTACAGATCCATATTGGAGAAATAGTAAATTTGAAAGAGAATACATATTTGCATTTCAAATGAAATTTTT
>JAQFXM010001176.1:0-35269 GCA_034693345.1 Entomobrya multifasciata
AAACTGCCAACTGTGGAATCACGACTAACTTGTTACAAATTGCTTCGCCACTTAGCTACTCCTAGCTTGATGGGTTTTTTTTGTAAACTTGGAATAAATCAAAATCCCTAGATTAGATAATAGAATACTTGAGACATATACCAATGAATTACAAAAATTCGGATATTGAACTGAATCCTGTATGTGTACTAGAAATGGTTTTAACTTTTAGCAATAAAGTAATTAATTTAGTGTCTAATTGAATTTTCATACCAATCTTTTAACAATTAGGGCTGTGGAGTACTTGCTTCACTCGTGTTATATAAAACCCTTTAAAAGAGTTGTAGTTTTGTATAGCCCAAAAACAAGTATGTAGAAATCCCCAACCTTCTAAAAAGACATGTGCATGTATCCTTTCCCAATGCAGATAGTCGATAGAGCCAAAAAAGCTAGAGTCCCACCTGGTTTTCTTGTTCAGGCAAGCAAGTGTGTGCAATCAACCACATTTTTTCTAGTATAAGTACTTGTATTGCTTCTTCCTCACTTTTTTCTTCCTTTCTTTCCTTGTATTTCGCCATGTAATTTTAACAATCTTGCTATTTTTAAACCATCATCTCATCTGAATTTTTAATTACTCTACAAATTTTGACATACATTTTCTACTTTCTCCAAATATTAAAATACATTTTTTTCTACACATACTTTATGTTTAGCTCCGTTGTCATAAAAAAAATGGGAAAACCTTCAGTCGTGCTTACATTCGCAATGAATACAATTTTTGTAAAGAATGCATTAATTTATTAATGCGAAATTGGGAATTGTAAAAATGTCATTTTCATACATAAACACATCATACTATGCAGCATGTTAATTAAAAACGATTCAATGTACCCCAATAAAAAGTAACATCTCTTATTGTCATCCTCATCCCAATTTTTAATAGATTTTTCCTGGTAATTATTACCCACTTCACATTTATCAGCTAACAATACAAGTTTTTATAGTTTATTTTATGCATAATCAAAAATTTATAGCGGTAATAATAAGAAATTAGTAGCGTGTCAGGAGAATTCCATTGGATTCCATTCCTCCAAGCAAATTTTCAATCCTTAAAAGCTATTCACAAATTGCATACTCATTCCGTCATACCCGTCTGCTATTATGAAATTACCCGGAGCCATGCCAAAGAAACATGAACGATAAACCTTAAAAAAAAAAGATGCGGTCAATACAATGCAGCGGTTGTGCTGTGCTGTATACACTAATGACTTTGGCCATACACTTTTTTAAACATAGCTTAAAAGCAAAGAAAAATACGTGTACTCTTTCTTTTGTGAAAGAGTTCCATAGAATGAAAGAGAGAAAGTCGAAAATTCCCGAATCCTTAGTATCACGTACAAAAACCTGCTATGCACACAAACATGAAGAAGGTTGGGCTAAACAACTGTCCGCTAAACTATTATACAAGGTCAAGTCTATGTTCAATGTGCAACTCTCTATAAGCTTGTATATCGCGATCGGATGAAATAGCTCTAAAAATGGTTGTTTATGACTTTTAATTTTTTGTAGGAAAAAATTGGGACAGTAAAAAATCATTCTTAAATTTAATTTTAAATCATCATGGATCCAACCCCACCTTAATTACAATAAAAAAGATGTTTACGTCTGGTGACCCTGACCTGTGACCTGAATGATTCTGATATCCATTTTTCTTGGGAACTTTCGATTTATGAACTGATATGCAAATTAGTTTCCTTTCCTATTTTCTTTTAAATTAGTGTCTGAGCTTCCAATATGCTAATTAATCATACAAACAATATAACATGAGATTTGTTGTCCATTGAAACTCTAAAAATGTAAGCACAGGTTACTATGCAGTATTGCAGTGGCTGTTTCATTGGTCCAGATAACGACGCAATAATACAATGTACCACTGACCTAAGTGCATAAAATCAGTGCATGTGCCCACTGCACATGTGCATTTGATAACACTTTGTGTTACACAGAAATTACTTGAAAGAGATCGTGTTGAATGTAAAAATAGATAAGCCTACTAAACTTAACTTGTACTCGGTACAAATAAAAGTAAATTAATTGATTATATATTCTTTTGAATGAAAAATGAGCTGATTTGCATTTCCGTAAGCCTTTATCTATTATTTAGGCATTACCTAAACACGTCAATGAGTTGCAGAGTTGCTGAAGCGTCATTGGAGATCTGTTGGTGTCTTTGTTAGCCCATTTTTACAGCTTATCTCCAAACTTCCATGAAAACTTATCCAATTACAGTTTAACCCAACGTCGTGCGTGGTAAGAACTGAGGACTTTACCAAGTACTATAATAATGTATTGATTTTAAATTTGATACATATGGAAAACTTGGCTAACTGTTATGTTATCCTAATGCGTTGAAAAAACGTTTATTAATCAATTCCTCGAAGAAAATGCAGATATTAATTTTTGTAGGTCCACCATTTTTATGTTCTCTTATTTTTATGAATACGTTACTCTTATCTTAATTTTTGAAATCATTGAATGATAAGCTAACGCAACAATAGTTTGTTATCGCATATTTCATAAATCTACTTTCATCCGTATACATATAGCATGCGTGATTGAAACGGAAATTAAAATAAGTCAGTCATACGCAAAACTCATTGAAAAATATTTCAAAGTTTACTTCACACGCAACGCATCCATAACATACTGACTTAAAAATCACTAGTTTTTAGAAGCACGCACGATTGATACAGTAAACTTGCCAAAAAAAACGGGGCAAAGTGCAACAAGCTATAAGTAAAACTATGATCCCTGAAGATAAACAGTTAATTAAGTTAGTTAAGTGCCAATCCAAAAGGAATAATGACCAATACATAGCTTCCTCTTTGTCGCAATAACTATAACTGTCTATTTTACTTGGGTGATCATTTAACTAAATTAGCATATCAACACTTATGATGCTGCTGTGTATATTGTCATTTGTAATCAAACTAGCTTTTTGTTATGTTTATGAACTAACTCAATTAGATAACAAGACATGATCCTCAATTGCTACAAATTATAAAGTAATTAAAAATATTAATGATTTATTGTATCAAAAAAGCCCAATCGGACTTCCAATGCAATCAACTTCACACATAATTGCTTCTACCGCATTTTACTTACGTTACGACAGTGGGACTCGACTCGACTGAAACATAACACAGGAGTAGCGTTAGATAGACAGCGTAACAATGAAAAGATTTGAAAAATAAAAAACATGCTTTCTTTTAAATTATTCGAGAGCTTCGCAGAATTTAAGATGCAAAATATTTGTGTTGGCAGCATGTCTCTTTGTGACGTGTCCAGTTACGGTCGACGTCGACAGTCGACCGACACTACGCAAAAACGGTATACTATGTCTTATTATTCATGTGCACAGAATATGCTTGTGGGACATTTCATATTACATTACTTAATTACTCGGAACACCACATAAATTATCTATTATGGACTAATGTACAGTCACATTGACATATTGACTTTACATAATGATTATGATAATATGACAAATTCCAAGATGAGAAGGGTTAACAAGTGCAGACGCTACTTTGCTGAAAATTTATGATCTTGCAAATGTCTTCAGTATTTTAACCCTTTTTTCAAAAAGCCAGCCATACATACAAGCTTAACTACTTGCCATAATTATACCAGCAGCTGGATAAGTAATATTAAACTTTGTTCACATAACGTAATAAACAATCATTTGCACGTTGCGTGAAAAATCACTCTTGTTTTGTTATTGGACCAAACACTAACAGAGACCTTTGACATTCATAATATCACAATTATGGAAAAAGAAAAAGATGTGTCATCCCGTACGCATACATACATATTATTATGCACCATATTAAAAATGCATCTCTGTGTTCGAACTTCAAACAAACATATTGCTTATTTACAACACATAACAAGCATCTGCTGGATCTTTTAACTGCTTGAGTAATTAGTCATCACCCAAAGACCCAAGCAAGATATCAATATCAAAAGGAAAGGAATTGCAGAGAGTGACTAAGTCTAGCATTTAAGCGTTGCTGTGCTGTCATGACACGACATAACTCAAAACACAAAATGAGAGGACAAGAAAGAGATTTTTTATTACCATGAATATGCACACTCCATTTCCAAGTCACTGTTTTGGACTTGGTCACGTCTGCAAAAAAAATATAGTACATAAAATTTGCATAGTGTAAAATTATAATCAAGTTATTTTTTTTAGCCAGACGCGTGTGTATACTGAAAACACGAATCCGGTAAGTGACGCAAGTTGTCGTCCGGCATTGATCAGTCTTGTCATTAAAACCAAATATATGCTTATCCAAATTTCATAATACTTGCTCCACGTGTCTTGCAGTTTTTCGCCAAAATCGGTTCAGTACTCAACAAAAAAGTTTTACTCCAAATAGCACTAATTCAAAATTAAATAAAAAACGCAATCCTCATCCGTTACAGTTACAACTTAACTGTTAATTGTTTTTAAACGCTGCGCTGCGCTTCTTGTCACTACATCAAACATCATAAAAATATGTCTATATTCCAGTAGTAAACTCCTAACAATTTAACGCTGTAGCAAGTTTATGTGCATGACATGACATGTAAGTATTACTCATATTCCTTTTTTCCTTCCTTATCATCATCTTCCGAAGCCAATCTTTTGAAACCTTTGACAGCCTACTAGGTACACACATATTCCATTTTAATATGCAATACCACCAACGTTGATGCATTTTACGAACATTTATATACACATTTGTACATACATCCAAAAATATTTATGTTCATCTTCATCAGCGTATGTTCGAGCATACATCATTCGTTCTCGTCCGGCGCACGATATTATTATTCCCATTATGATTGTTATTATTATTAGCTGATACATTAACATCAAAGGCTAATTTTCATGCATGCATTAGTATGCATACGCACACTACAAGAAAAAAATGGAAATGGATTAAACTTTATTGAGTTCCATTATATCTTTTTTTTTGTTAAGCTAGCACTATACTTTACTGGTAGGGTAAAAAGTGTGAGTCAATTTTTTTTGTCATTCAGAAATAAACAGTAAGAGTCGAGTAAAATGACAAGAGAGCTGAGAGTTAAATTTACTTAGCGTGTCTACTGATTATCATCCGACGACCCGACCAAACTACAACATTAGCTGACCATACATCTTTCTGTCAAAGTCAAGCCAAGCAAAAATAAGTATCACCAAACTCTCAATTTTAAAATTAAAATTTAATATATAGAGCAGTAGCACATGTAAATAGTAAACCTGTTGACAAAATTATTTAACCCGTCACAATAGATCATAAATAAAACCTTAATTAGTTTATAAAGAGTACCGACAAAATCCTTGAATTTTTTGTATGAAAAGAAATAAAAATTAGGAACAGAGGAAGTGACAATTTTTTCCCAATTACTTGAGGAAATACGAATTACTTAAACAAGACATCAACATCATCTTATTCATCAAGACTACTATACTGGCATCATCATCGCTCACCACTCACCGACTCACCACCACCACACCGGCTCAACACACAACTCCTAGAAGAGTTTGAAGGCTGGATGGAAGGATGGATTTTGTAAACTTGATTTCTTGATTAAGTCCATCTTTATGCAACTTCCTTCTTTTTTTAGTTGATAAACTTATTTTTGTTATCCAGTGCCAAATAAAAAAATTCTTGAACTTCAATTTTTTTTAAAAGTATTGTATTCAAAGTTCTTATGAGTAAGCCATGAAAAATGGTGTGGTGTAGTTGCAGTTTATATTTGAGTAGTGTAGTTATTCAAGGGTAATATGTTCTCCAACAAAGGAATTTCTTGAAAGATCAATTCACAAAGCGTGTGTTCACCTGCTCCAATTTACTATGGTAAGATAATGTGGATAATTTCTGCTGTTATTCTTTCACTGTTTTATTTTGCCATACTTGTAATTTAAACTTTTTGAAAAAAACATGCCAATCTGAGGCACCTGCTCAAGCATGTAATATAATTCATTGCATACGTAGACCATACGTATGTACATGTAGCCACATTATCCAATCATCGCATTATTTTCCGGTCTTTGTCTGAGTGACTGACTTTCAGTACAAAATCTTTTTTTTTTCGTCACAGTTCAATGAAATATTTACAGCTTTACGTGTAAATTCAAGTTAAGTGTTTTTCTCATTAATTTTTTAGAACGATGAACGAACGAAAAGCAAGTAAAAATTTGCTTTTAGTTTAGTTAATTACTCATAAAAATATAACTGAGCAAACAACACATACTCAATGTTTTAGTACAATATGCCAGCAATGTATTATTTTTTAAGTATATAATTTTTATGACCTGGCGTTTGTCATGAGAGAGTCAGACCAGAAACACCAAAAAAAATCAGCATAGATTTCTAGTTGCTAGCTATAATAAATGTCAACATTTAACTGGATAATGGGTACATATTTACATATGACCTGCTTCATAATAAGGGAATATATTTATGTAAAACAATATCCTCATCAATAGAGTGATCAGATAACTATATCGAAAGACTGTGGTCAGACCAGGTTAGTTTAAAAAACACAAAGTTGCACTAGAACATTTGTTTATCTTTTTTTGGGTAATGTTATCTCGCAAATCATCAAAGAGATGATCATGATGCTTTTTTGTTTTAAATGATTATTGAACTTTACAGAGACCGAGGTATGTTTTTTTTTAAATTTGTGTTATCAGTCAATGATCAGGTTATGTTATCTCCAGCAAGCTATTATGCATATAGATAAGCTGTCTATCTGTCTGTTGTTTTTTCTTCTGGGTTTTAATTTTTAAAGCGCTTTAATAATCATGTATCATCATCATCGTTGCTCCTTTCTTTAATCTTTTCATCAGAGTGCATTAGCATTAACCATTGCTCTAAATGCAGGTACGCTTTAAACATCATCGTGTGCTTTCCTCAAGTCCACCAGGATGTATTCCTGGTTGGTTAACTAAAACAAAGTGTTTAATTAATAGTGAATAGGTATCAAGAGAAACTGGAATACGTGATTAATGATCAGTTACAATTGTTTTCTAAAAGAAAGAGCAACTAGCTTGTAGATTCATTGGAAGTGTTGTGATAATCATCTTGGAATACCTATATTAACAAGCATGGTTGCATAATTACCAACTTCAGGCAAGAAACGCGGTGAGATAAACTTGATATTTTTGTTATTCATTTAAAAAAAAAATAATAATGGTGCATTCAGAATAATCTGGTCAAGACTTTCCTTCTTCGGAAGGAATTTTTTTAGACTGTCACTTTAAAAAATAGCACATGTGCCATCGTGGCATTTGATACCTTTCAAAATAAAATATTTGAAGCAATGCGTGGTCTATTTTCAAAAAAAGGTAAAAAGATCTGTATCACTTGCATATTTTTCATAATTGATATTAACCCATACATCACCGTGTGTAGAATCATGTCATACAACAGACATACATACCTTATACCTATATTTTGTTCCATAAAAAATATCTTTCATAAAAGCTGGCACAATAGAATGGTACATGGAAATGGAATTTCTAGCGATACAGACACAAATTTACAAAACAAACACGATCCGATCCAGTACATGTCTTTGTTTGACGTGACGTCCATTGCTCTTTTTTTGCAGACATGCACACATGCTTACCTAACTAACTGACTAACTCTTTTGCTAGCATGAAATTTTATCCAGTTTAAAGTTTGCTGAATGTGTAATGTGTCTACATTCCTAGTGATGATGTCGTATGTGTTTCATCAAAAAACTATTTTTGTTGGTTTCATGAAATGAATGTCACTTTTTTTTCTTTTGACTTTTTCATACGAAAAAATATGAATAGTTCATCTTCATAATTTACCAAAATATGCAGATCTGGAATATACTAAAACCATTTCATTTCACAAAGCAGAGAAGCAGTTAAAATATATAACTGTAAATGATATCATTTTGGTATGCGCTTGTCGAGTTTTTAGCGTATTTTTTTTAAAGCTTGACTGGACAAGCCATACCAAACATAAAATCACGCAAAAAATTATTCTTTCGATGATCAAAACATGCAGGATATTTATGTCAAGGTTCATAAATATTTGATGTGTATCTACATAGGGCCTAAATATATTTTAAGTTCATTTTTAAGGAAAATTATAACCCCTGGACATTTATTTTTCTGTGAATTCACTTTGTGTTTAAAAAACTATTAAACGAAAAAGCCATTATACTGCCCTTGACAAGGTACTGATCCATAAAAAGCAAACGAAGGGCAAGTATTTATAAAGCTAAAAGTTAGGTCACCTATTTTTAACCTTTTATTTTATTTTTACACAGAAGCATGAAACAGAATGCATTTTTATTTTTACCAGATGATAAACCAAAAAAATATGACAAAGAAAGCTATAAACTGAAAGATTCTCAAATGATGACGTGGTAGTGAGTTAAGCTGTTGAGATCTTTTTACACAAATATTTATCATTCACTCTTCTTTTTTCGTAATTACTACGTAAAACCATTGACACCACAATACATTAAGTAAAATGCAATAGTGGGAGAAAAAGAAAACGATTTCCTGCCACTTATTCAGCTGAAATTCTAGTAGATTATTGCCCATTAAATTGAGATAATTTGCCGGTTCTTTATAATCGACCAAGAAGGCGACATAAAAAACATAAGCAATAATACAGTTTTTTATACATATGCTTGTTAAATGCAATGTGTCCGTCTAATGATCTCGTCAGTCCATAAAATGTATGCAATGATCATTAACAATAGCATGTGATGACTTGGCAATTGACATACATTCTTTGTATCCAAAATATTCCTGTGATGGCATAAAAAAGATGATGCCATAATCTGTGTGGTTTACATAATGTGCATACGTTGAAATCTTTTAGAAAATGTGTCCTCTGAAAAAGAGTTTAGTTAATTAAACTGCGTTAAACATTACTAACGTAGCAATAATGCGTGGGTGCAACAGAAGAAGGAGATCGTAAAAAAGAAATGAAAATTGCACCGTTTGGTACGGATCATTTGAGCTTCCCCTGCCTGCTACATGTCATGAAAATGAGGATTTGACAGCCCTCACACGTTCAAAAACATACATATATTGTACATAAATGTACATAGTTTTACTTCTCAAATGAACATACACATGTAGTGCGGTGCGGTATGGTGATAGTGATATGAGTTACTCATGTTACTTTCTTTTTTTAAACTTAAGTATTGTATCGGCATTTGACACGAAGTATTATTACAAGACAAAAAAATATTACAGGGTTCACCTTCACACCGACGAACTACGAACATCGGCAAAAGTCAAAAAGGGATTTTTATCGCTCACTCATTGTCAATCAGTTTAGTTAGGTCAACGGTTTCGATACATGTTTTGTTTTCATTTTCAAATGGTTAAATGGCTAATAATATATTACCTATTTTTTTTCTTCTTAAAAATATACACATTACACACTGGGATGGCATACCGAACATTGTATGTACGCCAGTATGATATAATTTCATAGTATTATTATAAATACTGAACTGAATATAATCGATTAAAACTTTTGTTTGAATGAAACACAATAAGGTTAAGTATAACCGTAATTTATGTAACCATTTTTAATGCATTTTATAACTAATGCATAATTTCTTTTGACTTACAACAACAAATTTTTTTTTCGTAGGCACCTTATTGACAATAACAAGCAGACACCTTTGACTAATAAAAAACAAATATGCATATCAAATCATTCATCTGCCATCACATATGTATCCCATCATAGTTTCTAAAGTAATTGGACACAATACCCAGTCCACTATATCATCACCATCATCCCTACTCCCTACCGCACATGCTGACTTTACTTGAAAATGAAAATAAGTGCATGCACTGAACTAATGTTAGTTTTTTTCGGAATGTGTTCAAGAAATCTGATCTTCTCTTGTAATAAACGCGAGAGGACTGATTGTGAATGATCTGTATCGATGGTGGACGGTGGTACCCTACCTAAACGCACATGCCTTCTAATATATTTTTAACATATATCTGGAATAAGTTTACATAGAAAAAGTATTTAATTGCCGAAAAAGGAATCGGGTTCACTTCCATGGAACCTGTATGCATTAATATACACACATGTTGTTTGAAAATGAAATGAATGAGCCCAATAATAAATGCAACAAAACGCTTAACACTTTCCAACAGCAGCGGTCGGTCTTGTAAACTTATTTAACATTTGACTCCTCTCTGCTACTCAATCATCCGCTTGTCAATAATCGCCCTATTATTGAATAGGAAAGAAAATCTGATTGGTATTTTCCTTTAAAAAAATTAAATGTATCAAGCCCAAGTTAACACGGATGAATAGGGCGGCTATACTGTATAACTTCTTTTGAGAGAGCTCTTTTTTAAACAATTGATGGTGTTATTAGAACGCATAAGTGTTTTTTATGACCGACCGGTGCTAAACTGACCGTGTTCCATTGAGCGACATTAGTTAATATCCATTTTCAACATAAGCCATTCTTTACAAAAAATGAGAGTCTCATGTTTTAAGTAGGCCTAATATGAAAATAAATCCAGCACTCAGCACTGTTAATAGTTATTATGACACGGTGGTGGTGGTGTGGTCAAATCCTTCTTACGGACACCTATACAGTTATAATAATAATTGGAAATTATATTGATGCTTCTTCAGTTTCACAAGATCTCACTCCACACTCTCATGAATAAAAAGTGAAGGGTCCTCTCCGACTTCTGTTCAGTTCTGTTTCATAGTCACCCTGAAAATGTAGCAATTTTTTTCTGTATCTCCAGGGAAATAAAATTATCTTAGAAAAATAAGTAGTGGTTCATACATTGATGTACAGACGTCATCACATAATTTTATTAATTTTTCCATTATAAATTATAAATACGCTAAGGTACGCGCATCTTAAAAATTGGTGTTCTATCGAATTTTTTTTTTGATTTACTGGCACGTGCATTTTACAAGCATACATTATAACGTTACGTTAGCAAACAATTAAATTGTTATCATGGTTTTTTCTTTGATTTTGTTTCAGTAGTGGAGCAACTTGACGTGGTTTGTGTAAAGAAGGTATAAGAAAACGGAGAGCAGCCATATCAAGCTATTTTCGTGTTGGCCATACAGCTTAATTATTGTCTTTTGGATTAAATTCTGCTCGTTTGTCGCTCTCCACACAAAAAAATCTTACAATTATGACGCTGTCGTTTGAGGACAATCTTAATTTCATGCCGTTTCCCTCATCCTGTGAGGAACTGCTGGATGGACTGCTAAGCTCGACGGATGTCTTTGATCACAATGAGCTTGGGGCAATAGTAGACAGTTCTGATCTCAGTTCTATTTTCTCTGGTCCTTACAATTCTAACTCGTCACCTTCTGACTCATTTCAAGGTAAATGAAACGTTTTTACTAATTTCATTTTTTAGTAACTTTAATTGGATCGAGTATCACTTTTAGTTTAAAAAATAGCCAGTGAAAATTTATTAAAAGAACTTGCATCAGCAACTGTAGTAGTACAAATTGTTGAGTCAAAACAACTATTCAGTATTCTTATTAAAGTAAAGTCGACAATTTAAATTAAATTAATTATGGGTCACCAGTCGGGTTACCGATCTGCCATACATACGTGCATGAAATATTTTTCATTTCAGTCGTAGTTTTTTTTGTGATGAAATTAGGTTTTGGATTTTTCAAGCGGCCAAATCATAGAATGTTTTTTTAGTTAACTTTGACATGACTTTGTCTCATTACTTGTCTTATGAATAGTAAGTTTAGAACAACGGGTTCTCAAATATATTTATTTATTTGTTGTGTTTTTTATACAGATAGTCTCCACAGTTCTGAGTCACCATTCTCAACATCATCATGGGACTCAATGGAGCTACCAGTAGCCAATGTAACCAGTCCAATAAGCGATTTCTCTATCGACCCGTTATCATCGTTTACTTCAACCTTCCCAACAGTCATGTCTTCCGGTACTTCTCTTCAGGTACAAAGAAATATTTTCATTTCAAATCAAGTAAAAACATTTTAATGCTAACTTTGAACAAAAAGTTAATTTTTACATTATATATTTTTCTAAATCAGAATGACCGTAACGACCTATTCAGTGGCAGCTTATCATCATCAGCTCATCTCACCATGAATGCTACCACCTTATCCGAGCCCTCTGCCATCAGCAGCGACCTAAACTACCAGCTATTTGACACCTCCACACCTTTGGATGACTTTATACCTGTGGGATGTGGAGACTTGGATATTCCAGATCCTAATTCGTCATGGGATTCCATGCTTTCATTTTCCTCTGTGGACAATCCAGCTTTAATTTCAACATCGCCAGAAAGTTCCTCTTCTTATCCTTCTTCATCTTCCCCATCAATCCCTTCATTATGGTACAATGGTAGTGAGTCCACCACTCCACTTCAAAGCTCAAAAAATCCATTAATGACATCATTGGCAGCCAACAGCAACAACATTTCCAGAATCCCCAGTGCTTCCAACCAATTCATCCCAACCAATTCATCCAACACCACCAACACAATTTCCCATTCATTTCAAACTTCTGCCAATGCTCTCACCTCAGAATCTGTTGAAATTGAGAATAAGCCCAAACCAACCTATTCAACAATTCCATCAACCACAATCCCCACCTTGCCAAAAAGGACGAGAGGTCGTAAACCGGGTAGTTGTAATAAAACTCGGAATCCTTCCTCATCTACCCCTTCTTTGAAAAAGACACCTAAAGAAAGAGGCCGTGGCAGAGGAAAAAACCCAAGCGATACTGTCATAGAACTGAAATGCCCATACGACAACTGTGACAAAGTATATTTCAAATCTTCCCATCTCAAAGCTCATGTTCGTCGGCATACCGGTGAAAAACCTTTTGTTTGTCCGTGGGACCAGTGCCCTTGGCGATTTTCTAGGTCGGATGAGTTAGGACGTCATTTCCGATCACACACAGGGGATAAGCCTTATCAGTGTACTGTTTGTACAAAGAGATTCGCACGAAGTGATCACTTGTCCAAACACAAACGCGTTCATGAAAGATCAAGAGAGTCGTGTGATTACTTACTTAACTCATTTAGGCTGTAGTTTAAATTAAAAATAAAATTTCCAAGCAAGCAATGTATGTAAATAGTACAAAAGGAGCACTGGAAAGAAGAAATCGCCACGAAGAAACCGTCCATCTTAAAAAAAATATGTGACAAATCAGTTGCCTTTTTTGATGAATATTGCCGCTAATTTAATTAGTTATTAAGTTTGTTAACAACCAAGTATTTTTACCTGTAATTTGTTAAGTCACTTATTAATGTTACTATTATATAAACAACGTTTATTGTTATTATCACACAAATTATCTGTATATTATGCAACTATTATGATATTTTGCTTTAAGCTTCTCAACATAAATTAACTACAACTTAATGTAAAGTATATTTAATGATTAAAGTGTTTAATGGTGATTGCTAAGATTACCTTGTTATTTCTATTTGTAAAAGTTTTTTTTGATACCAGACGTATTTGAGTACTTTAATGACTGAGAGAGCTTAACTTAAAGACATTTGTGACCTTTTTTGTAGGTATTATATTTTGTTCTGTAAATCATCTATGTAAATTTGACATGTTTATAAGGAAATTTTTTTATTATTGGAAAGGTAACGGTATTATTGATAACTTGACTTTAATATTTAAGATATAAGATTCGGATATAGATATTTTCAATTTATACAATTTTTTTTTCAATGGACAAAAATAAAAATTGGTTTAAATGTATTATGTACTCTTTTCGTGCCTATTTAAGTATGGATGCATATGTAAAATGTAATTTCATCTTTTCTAAAAGTTGAATGCCATCAAATCAAGCACCAGGATTTTTTTCTGGATTTATAACACGTTGAAAGCCATAATATCTGTAATTTATAGTTTACGGTACAACCATTTATCGCAATGGTTCACCCTGTTCACCTCACAGTCATTTCATCGAAAAAACCTACCATATTATCGTCTATAGTCGCATTCACAAGTAACAATTAATTATTATAGAAGTCTCTTGAACCTGACCTAAAGCATTTTAAACTCATCTGTAAAAATAGTTTTGCTACTGTATTGAAATTGCCTATTTTGCAGCTTTTAAAATATCTTTTTTCACTGTGCTTGCATGAAACAATCATTTTCACAGAGAACAATGCTCTCTTTATGATCATTTTGAATAGAGGGAAGTGAAGGTTTTTACATTTTCACTTGAAAATATGATGTGCCAAGCCAAAAATGCTCAGTATATGTACTATTTTTTAAACAAAAAAACGTGATTTAAAATTTTATTTTGAGCCAAGCGACGTCTATATTTCCTGAGCATCATGTCATGTATAATTTCATTCATTTGATAAAATAGTAATGGCATGGCAGATGAACGAACGCATTATTACAGATATGATTAGAGATGACTTTGGCCCTGAATGTCCCTGAAATGCTATTTTGTGTGTAAGCTTCAGAATTCTAATTCTAGCATTTCAACTATAATAGTAACTGGTAAACTGTAATACAGTTTATTGAAAAAAATAGTGGCTAACTTCGTGGCTGCTGAGGACGGACCAAAAAACCCGACCACGTAATTTTTTAAACAAATATGTATTCTCGACGAGAGACCTATCGCATGACCACTTATATTTCCGTCATGCATTGCATTGGCATTTTGAGCTGGTTCCCTCTTACTTAACTTTTATGACATGATGTCTATCTGGCTAGT
Organism: Entomobrya multifasciata; assembly: GCA_034693345.1. NCBI lineage: Eukaryota > Metazoa > Arthropoda > Collembola > Entomobryomorpha > Entomobryidae > Entomobrya > Entomobrya multifasciata. The sequence goes on from JAQFXM010001176.1 coordinate 14,782, forward strand.
ATGATGAGCTATTTTTCCAAACTGCTTAAAATTGACGAGATGACGTGATCTGATTCAATTTCATCACGAAATATTTTCTTTCCTACTTATTGTAAGTGCTTGCGGATGTTATACTCACAAACATTGTTCAACTTTTTCCATGTAAACGGTATTGAAAAATGAAAAGTATTTATGTCCACTGGAAACTGGACAGCCATTGACCATGTAAATGAATATCAAGAGGAAGTAGACAAAAAAACGCGGTTTGCAAGCTTTCAAGTTGAGTAAAAGTGAGCCACATCATCACTAATCCACTAATTATGTGCGTATGATTATTGCATTAGTTGTGAACATATTAATTTACTAGAGACCATGCTTAATTTAATGGTATTACTAAAGTATACAAATTTACCTGCTGAGTAATAAAATTAAATGATTCGGTTTAGCTTCAAAATAAAAATCTTTTTGAGAAATAGTTAAAGTGACAAGAGAAATGTGGTCAAAATGGTTTTACTATATTGGATTTTTGTGCGTGGGTGTTTGTGGAATTGCTGACCTGAGGCCCACACTTTTGGCGGATTCATCCCCACTAGATATAATTCCAGAGGAATTGTTTGGATTGCCATTGAATTTAGAATGTAATTTAAATTTGAAATATTTACATAAGAAAAAGATGCATAATTTTGTGATAATTTTGTTAACATAGCAATTGAAGAAGAGAGATGGAGACCCCAAGCAAGATCTTTATTGGAACCTCGACGATACGATGGAGTTCAAGGCCGTGGTGGTGGTGGAAGACCTGTGAGATACACAGGAGAAAAGATATGTGATGGAGCTTGTATTACTTCACGATCTTGTGAATATCATCAAGGATCTTCGAAAGGACATTGCTCCAATGGAAATGTTTGTTGTGTTTGTATGTGGACAAAAATTCCTTTTAATTTTCAATTTAAGCTAATTAAATATAATAAATATCATTAAAAAAAATGTTCATGTAAAAAAAATTAGTTCACAAATCTTGTGGAGGTATTTCAAGAGAGAAGGTGTCATACTTTCGATCTCCCATGTATCCCCATTCAGTGAACACTAGCATGGAATGCTCGTACAGAGTATATCCTGCAGAAAATATTTGCGCATTAAGGCAAGCCATTTTGTCAAAACCAAATCTTAGTTGGCATGGCAATCTTTTAATTATTATTTTTTCTACAGAATTGATTTCGACCGATTTGAATTGAAAAAGCCAAAGAGATTCACGAAAGTGGAGAAATGTGTAGACGACATGATGTTTCTCATGAACTCGGCTGGGGGACCAACTGAAGGTGTTTGCGAGATGGAAAATCATACTGGTAATTAGTCGTAGTGCTATTAAACTGTCATGTTATTTTGACTAACCACGAAATGACATGGATGAGTAATTTCTAGATTTTACTTATTTCAGCGGTTGTGGAAATTCACCCGAATGCTAGTCAACCAATAATATTTTTGTTTGTTACACAAAGTGATAGTGTAAGTTGGAATTTGAAAATAACGCATATAAACTGCCAGAAAATGAAGCCATGGAAAAGTAAGGAAAAAAATAATTACGAATTTAGATTATGATTTTTACAGATATAATAATTTTGCATAATTTCTTTACATTTCAAAGACGTTCCAGAGTGTGGTCGTCAACTTTTATTTGAACCTAATGAATATGACTCAGATGGTCAGTTATCTTTAGTAGAAAATACGTTTCATTCTCGACCTTTATCAGTTGGTAATCAAAATAGTGAACATGCACCACCGCCACATCCACAGCCATATATTGTAAATGGAAAGGACACAGAAAAAAAGGAATTTCCTTGGCAAGTGAGCCTTCAAGTAAAAAGTAAATCTAGCCATAGATGTGGTGGCAGTATAATAAATGAAAGGTGACCATTAAAATTAAATTAGTTTTTTTCAATGCAGAACATAATTTGGATTATTGATTTAATTAATTGTTTAAAATATAAATGTAGACATATCCTTACAGCGGCTCATTGTGTGTACAGGTAAGATAAATTCGTTAGTTCTTTTAAGACTGGCTGGCTGAACGAGTAAAAATTGTCAATGTAATTCAATTTCATTTTTCTTCATTTGAACATGGTATGTAGAAATGCGTATGCTTCCAAAAATAAACTGAAAGTTGTCGTGGGTGACTATGATCTTGATGATGAGGATGATGTGGAGTCTGAAGAGTTTGATATTGAGAAAATTATTGTACATTACAACTACAAGCCAACCGAGTCTCATGCCAACGACATTGCAGTGATAAAGCTTAATGGGACAATTAAATTCAATGAAAATGTTCAGCCTATCTGTTTGGTAGATGAAGGTCAATCTTTATTCTAGTCTTATCATCAGTTATTTAGATATGGAGAAAAGGATGTATAGTGTATACTTTTTATAACGATTTTCTTTTTAAACTTGTAGATTTTAATGTGTACAGCAAAAATGCTATTGTTTCTGGTTGGGGAAGATTAAATGCTTCTGATCCAGCTGCGGTTGCCGATAAATTACAAAAATTAAATGTAAAAATCATTCCAAATGAGGATTGCAAAATATTGGTAAAACGGGAGTATGAAGAAGTGGTCAAGAGAAACTTGTCTTATGAGGATGTAGCGAAATCTTCAAGTATGGGTGTGAGCGAAACTCAAATATGTGGGTTATCTAAAAATAGTACTTCTGTTTGTTATGTAAGTTTACTCGTAATAATGAATAATTCTCATTTCACTGAATTTATTGTTAAATAAATATGATGATTTTTCGTTAGGGTGACTCTGGAGGTCCCTTGGTAATTCAAAGTGAAGACGATGGAAGATACTTCCAAGCTGGAGTGGTAAGCTACGGTTTAGGAAAATGTAGAACAGATCGGCAAATTCCAGGTTCATACACCAATGTACAAAAGTATCTGAAATTTATAGCCGTAGCAACTATGGAAGACTAATAAGTAAAGTTAAAAATTTAATTGTTCGTTCTCGTTAAGTATAAGTGAAGTTTTTAGAGCATTTAAATAAGTATATGAACATTGTGTGATGATAATACAACGTGAAATAGCTAGGTTATTGTAAATACCCACTTGTTTGGGATATTGTAAATATGTGAATAATAAAAAGGTTATATATTTCAGTAAAGGAATTTGGTTATCAATCCATTATAATTTTTTTGACAACCTGCAATTCTCAACTAGAAAAAAATAGACGGAATTTCATGAATTTAGTCAGTGGACATGTGTAGATGACGACGATAAAATTATAGACACGCAAGCCTTCCGTTGACAGAGTAAATTCAAGATCACTATATAATAAGCCCACATTATTCATTTTTTAGTCAGTCATATCATGTCACATTTCACAATGCACTCTGTAATGAGCTATACAACATACAACAAGGAAGTGCATCAAATGGAAGTGAAAAATGCAGTAACGTTATTTTAAATAATAGCCAAACAATACAATTCTACATGTATCCCACACAATATTGAATATAATTAGTTATACTGAAATAGGTAAACGGGTAAGCCGAGGAGCAATGTAAAATGGTATCAATTTAACTTCACCATAGATTAACCAATGCACCCATGAAAATTAGCTATATTTATAAGTGTAACGTTTCTCTATTTAGCCAATGTAACTTTCACGTGTGCCAATGCGATGCGATACCTGAATGAATTGAATTGATGCTATGCTCGAATTTTCTCAACGACAAACAATGAAAGCCTCAGCTCAATACTGGCAAGCCAAGTACAGCAATAAGTTTTTATGAAGTTCATTGTTACCAACCACCAACACTGCACACTGCAATTTGCAATGATATTTGTGACAACACCTTTTTTATTGTAATTTTGCTTCAAAGGAAAACGTCCCATTCGTTCACCACCTCACCATTAATGGCACTCACTCTCTGCTGTGCAGGTGGCAAAAGTGGCAGGCGAACGAAGAATGCACAGTCCCGGTCCCGGCCAATCCCAAAAAAATATTATATTCATGAGTTACCTAGCAGTAAAAATGCAGCAGACCGTTTAAATATTTAAGCTAATTCTGTATTCAATTGTCATAATTTAGTGGAAGGAAAAAAAACGTATAGCCAAGTACATAGAAAGACACAATGACAAACGGTGCTATGAAATATATTTACCCTTTCTTGTCACATCATATCCTAAAAAAGTAATATATTCGTTATGATAGATTTGCATTGTTCATGTGCATCTGTCTTACAAGTGTATTTGTAAACCATTTTACGGATCATTATCACTCTCTTATCCTTATAGATTGTTTGTAAAATATAGCAGCATAATTGCTTGCTTAAAAACATTTCTTTTTTTTTGTGGTTGCACTTTTGCGAAATGAATATTCTTGCCAAAATAATTTATACTTTATATCCGTACCAGCTTTAGTTCTCGTTGAATTTAACTGCTTAAAACAAACTCATCATAGCCATGACATAACAAGTGTCACAACAACGGGCTACCTGACAAGTTATTTTATTGTTGCTAGTTGTCCTACAACTAAAAATTTTACCTGAATAAATACATATACCATACGAGGTCGTGTAAAAAAACAAGAATGCCAACAATATAAAGAAAATTAAACAAATCAATCTTACTTCAAAAAATAAGGAAGAAAGTCATCCAATGACAGAAGAGTGAGCTTGAATCGAATGAGATAGCAATTTCTTGTTATTAATCACATAATTCATTCAATTCATTTTAATCCGATTCAACTTGATGAACTCTCCCTCTTCTTGTCAGTGTCAGTTCCTCGTTGTGTTGGTTTTGAGCAGAGGGACGCTCGTTGGATGATTACATGTTTTCAGATCAATCACAGTCCAGTCGTCAGTGCCGAAAACAGGAATTTTGTCAAGTTAAAAGAGCATGTCCCTCTTCTTCCCTCGAATCTAACTGAACTTTGTCTTAGGTACGTTGCCTTTTTCCGTAGTATTTTCGATAGAGCTGTTTTTTTAAATGCTTGCTTTTGTGGCTGTCGAATGACGAAGAAGGGCTAACAGTAAAAGTGGGGAAAAATTGTGTACTTCTTTTGTGTACGACGTAATCAATCGAAAAAGTTTTATTGGTAGCTCAGATTCTGAGATGTGTATTTAGGATAAGTTGTTTGGCAACAGAAAAAGTCTGCTACAAGTTATTGGGACGCCAAACGACGTACTTTGTAGAACATACGGGTAAATTTTTAAACGGAACGTGATATTCTGTGCTTTAAAAAATAAGTAATTATTGTGATAATCTTTAGACTGAACAATTATTGGGATTAATAAATAGTGACGCGTGGGTTTTTTTCAAGACATGCAAATTTAATAAGAGTTTTGGAGTGATTAAAAAAAATATCTCAAGTAGAAATATAATCAAGCATTTAATTATTAAACATAATAAGAAAATGAGGGAGATTAATCCTTTCCTTCTGGGAATTACTTTCATCTTGCTGTAAGTTCATTATAAAAACAAGTCATTTTGATTTATAAATTTCAGGTTGATTTTTATTGAGCTATGCATATTTCCATGAAATCATATTTTTTTGAAACAGGATAAATGTGATTGATCAAGTACTGCCATTTGACTATTTCCCTGTACCAGAGCCTGTACCTCCAGTATTATTTCCAGGTGAGCCAACATGATGACATTATAAACATATTTTTTTGTGATGGCTTGGCTTATTTGCTATTTAGCTTGGTGGATGGATTTATTAGCAATTTATGCAATTTGGGAATATTTAATTACGTGTGCATTTAGGAAATGTAATACATTTTCCAGTGAATGAGCATCGCGTCAACCCAGTCTATCCACCAAGAGGACAAAGACCTGGAGCTGCTAGGTCAAACACCTTGGATGACTTTGCAAAAAAGCCAAGATACAATTCTGTGGCTGACTCTGATAACCAACGTTGCTCCGGAGTGTGTCTTCAACCAAGGGAATGTAATCGATTGGGTGGAGTGGCGAACAGAGAGTGCATGAATGGCGCTGGTCGTGTCTGTTGTAATTGTACGTGGTGTTTTACATACAATCAGCCACTAAATTATGTCATTAGTCTTAATTAATTGTTCATAATTATAATAAAAGTATATCCTGTGTCTCATTTTACCCCAGTTGAACGATCTTGCAATGACGCCACCTCGGAAAAGAATGCAACCTTCACGTCCCCGGGATACCCAGGACCTACAGTTGGCAACATAGTTTGTCAATATGAAGTTCATATTCAAGCTGGTATATGTGCTGTAAGGTAAAAAGAAAAAAAAGGCATACACGCAAATTCCTTTCATTTTCAAAATTTATTCCATCAATGTAGTAACATGAAGTGTTATTCTCATGTTTTTCGTAACCTCGTTCTTGACAGACTTGAATTCACTGAATTCAACACCACAAGGCCACTTGACAGAGGAATATGCAATATCGACCAGTTTATTATTATGAATTCATGGGATGGAGCTGCCTTTCCACGGTGCGGTGAGCTAACCGGCTATTCCAGTAAGCTGACATAGAAATTATTTCGAAAAATATTATTTCGCTGAATTATGCACAAAATTGCATACTGAATTGAGTCTTGAAACTCTCTTATTTGTTCTATCCGTTATAGCACTGGTCTACGTTAATCCTCGTCATCGTCTACCACTGACCTTGCTTTCCATTATCCAGAGCTCCCGAGAGCAATACAAGTGGAACATAAAAATTTCCCAGTTAAAATGCGATGACGTGAAAATAATCAAAGGTGAAGAAGAAATATACAGACATAAGCCAACAAAATCAATTGCTTATTATGCATTGCAGATGAATGGAAATATTTTATTTTCTACAATAGATGCACCAAATTGTGGGCGAAAGTTTGTCGCAAAGTCAGAGGAGGAAAACGAGACAGTACCAACAACCACTTTGTCTCCAGAAGAACTTGAGCCGGTTAGTTTTGGGGAAGATGGATTCATGGAAATTTCTAGAGCTGCAGTTGACACAGCTTTTTACATAGATTACCTAAAACAATCCTACCAAGTCCTGTCCAACTCATCCTCCAACGTTACAACATGTAGAAATAGAGAAGGCGACATTCAAAAGGAAAAGTTGCAGCAGCAGAGATCTGAAATGGAAGACTTTATGGATTTAAATGACAAGGCTAGAATATTACGAGGAACTGACGCACAATTAAATCAATTCCCTTGGCAAGTTAGTATTCAAGATTACAAAGGTCATGTCTGTGGTGGAGCTATTATTAGTAATGAATCCATTATCACTGCCTCTCACTGCTTTCTCAGGTAAAATATTTTGCCAATTTACTATGCAATTTTTTATTTTATGCAAAGTATACATGCAAAAAATATGTTTAAAAAATATATACCAGTGTCGCTCCAGTACCTGTCCGAACTGTGAAAGTTATTGTTGGAGATCTCAATATAAACTCAACAACGGAAACACAACACCAATTTGTTAATATCAGCTCAATAACATTCCATTCCCATTTTGATCCATACTATTTGGAAAATGATATTGCAGTGATTAAGCTTGCTAAACCCCTTAAATTTAGAAGTGGAGTACAACCTATTTGTCTACCTGAAAAAGGTTAATTACGTAAAAGAACAGAAAGAAATGAGATATCTAAAAACAATTGGAATCTAATGATATTTGGTATTTAGGCAACTCATACTCATCCCAAAAAGCTGTGGTTTCCGGATGGGGTGCTGTTTCCTATCCACAGGGAAAACTTGCTACGAACTTGCAATTTGTTAATAATACCGTTATAGAAAATTCTGAATGCAAGAAGACACTCAAGATAGAGTACATTACTAATACGATGTTATGCGCAGTTTCTAATCCGAATTGTTCGGGAACCTGTTTTGTAAGAAAATGAATATATAGCTTTTACATAATTGTTTTTGAACACATTGCAATTAAATTGATACAAAATTATAATTGTGTTTTTATGTGTTTACAGGGTGATTCAGGTATGAAATGCTTTCAGAAAAGCTTTAAAACTTGTATTTAAAAAATCTTTGCATGATTTTTTAAAGCTTCAATTTAACTGATTTATTTTTTCCCTTTAAATTGTATAGGTGGACCATTAGTATTTGAAAATACGAAAACTAAAGTGACCTCACTAGTTGGAATAGTCAGTTTTGGAATTGGAGGATGCGCACTTTTCCCAAGTTGGCCGGATGTATACACCCGAGTTACAGAGTATCTTGATTGGTTATCTCTAGCTGTAGTTTTTCTTAACTAAATTATGTATTTTATCTATCACATTTATTTTAACATCCAGCTTTAAAATTAACAATTAAATATTATGGATTGATATTCAACTGAAAGATTTTATGAATTTCAAAAATTTAACTATTTCAATCCCATGGCTTACATCATAAACTGATCATCGAAAATGGTCTGACTGACTGGTGCTTGTTCGTTGTCTATTGCATAAGAGTTCTATGCAATCCTTGCACTTGCAGATAAAAATGTGACCAGATGCTAGATGAGATTTCCTGCTGGAATCATTCATATTCGTTGTTGTTGGAAGATTGAAAAAATACGAATATTAATAATTATTAAATTTCAGGTTTTTTTGTGTTATTTTTATGCGCACCTCAATCATATTTTTTGCTTCCTAACTCGTTTCCTTCCAACATACCAGCACCAACTCCATATTTCATGTATTGTCTGTTGAATGATTTCAGTATTCTATGAACCGTAGAACAACTGAAAATGACAAACTACTCATATGAACATGTTTTTTAAATGTAAGACTGCAATCACAGAGATGCGATGTAGAAGAAGCTGCTTAGATGAGTTTTCAAATGGGCATAATTTTCCAGGTGCATAAGATTTCATACTAAATTCCAAAAGAATGACAAGAGTAATACAACAAATGTAATTGGAGTTTACAAATTAAAGTTTAGTTTATCACAGGGTCAATTAAGTATCCAAATCTCTAATATATATATAATTGTAAATTATGTCCTTGTTCCATTTTTTTCTGTGATACTGTTTTCTACCACTTTACTATAATTTTATCTAGCATCGACAATTTAATTCCGACCCTGTGGTAAATGAGCTAATGTAATGTAAACTCAAACTCCATTTGTTGTATTGCAATTGATATTTATTTGGCACTTGGCATAATGACACGCATCAAAGCTTATATCTCTTTAACATTATGTACTTTTGCAAACTCATCTAATCATCTTCTGCAATGCATGTCTGCTCAGTCTGATGCGATTAAGATCTCAATTAATATTTATGTACCGGTTGGCAAAAGCAATTGCAAATTTGTACTGAATATTTTGCATGTTGAAACAACTTTTATGAAAAGAAGTAATTAAAACGGTGGTAGTCTTTGTTCTGCAAGACTTGACTTGAATTATACAATGAAAACGAGGATTTTGGGGCGAACTGAAAAATGTTTGTTTTTCCTAAAATTATAGGGAAATGATATATGATTTGATACTCAGACAGAATAAGCCTTGAGTTTCATAGACAACATGAGAATTATCAAATGTGGCTTATCAAAAATTATATTTATTGTTAATTTAACATGATAATTAAACAAAATTTGGCTCCTTTTGAAAAAGAACCTTTTCATGATACACAGCAGAATAATAAAAAGACACACAAACAATTCATAATCTCACACTTAATTACTTCAAAACATGAAGTTTATGCTTGATATATGAACACTTAGAATAATTCATATAGCTTTGTCAGTACTATCTTTCGCATCTCGAATCGTCTTAATCAGCTCTTCATCCAGTTTCCCGTCGTATTTTGGACCCAATCTTAGTTCCTTCTCAGCAAATTCGATAGAAACGTTGTTGACCTTTGAATAAATTCGGATAAAGCATTCAGGGACCATTACATCACTGACGTAGTTCATGAACTGTTGAAGGAAAAAAGGAAGAAAAAACGTTAATATTTAATACTATTTTAGCCAGTTAATTGTTTTATTTAACTCATAATCATAGTTGGCTTGCACTTGCATTTCCGTCTTTCTTCTCCAGTATCCCATCAGGAGACAGCGCACACATAATTGTGTCGGAGCACTCATAGTGATGGTCGTCGCGGAAGGGCTCTGCGATGGCTATTTTGTAAAGTGCCATCCTGCTCCGTCCACATTTCTTGAAAATCTGTAACACAGCAATGATAATAGTTTAATTGACAAATGGCGAAGAGACAATTTTCGCCATTTCTCCAAACGGCTTCGCTTACCTCATGCCGTTGGGAGGGAACGGTGCCGTCAAAAATGCCCTTCAGAATGGGGATCACCTCTTTGGTGGCTTTTACAATCTCATTGCGAGTCATTTTCTTGATTGCCCTGTAATTACAACAATAATTCCAAGTATTAGAAAAAAATAACTGTCAGCCACTTTAGGCTTTTAACACGGCTCATTGCTGTTGTAGTTGCACTTACGAATAATGGCGATCGCATAGCTGCTTTTTGAGGTCATATTGAGGGACGGAATGTTTCAAAAAGTCCATTTCGTCGTCACCTGAAATACATTCAGTAAAAGCGTTATCGTAACAGCAACAGCATACTAAAATTAAACCAAATAATTAGCAATAAAAATGACATTTAACATACTACTATCAACCATTGCTTTATAAACAGCATCAACATCGTAATCGTCGTCATCCGGATCATCACAAAACTTCTTTGGCTCCACATCTCCGTGCAATGCTTTTTTCTTATTCCTTTCATATCTGTTCCACAGTTCGTTTACTAATCCTACTCCTTCATTGGTAACCCCGACCCGACTGGGTAGCTTTGAGCTTGGTCCAGCGACCGCATTATCCTTTACTGTCATCTCACCTGATCCAGCTTGTGCATCAATCTTTTTGCTGGTACTGGAACTAGCAACCATATTTTTTAACATATGCACACCAGCGTGATGAGTCAAAGGATGGCCAAGTAAATCTTCAAACTTGGCTTTGTCAAGACCAATGGGTTCAGGAGACTGCGGTTTCTGCTCTGAGGAGGAATCCGCAGGACCACAAGTGGTAAGTGCTCGTTCAGGCAATTCCTGTGATTGTTCACCCGTGCACAACTTCTCAATCTGAGTATCTTCTACCCCCATGCACACTTTCTCAGTCTTATGCTCTTCAATTTCCATTCCATAGGTAGTATCTTCCGAGAATTCCGTACATTTTTCGCGCCATTCGCACACTTTCTTGATTACATTAGCTATTCGCTGTTCAGGGGTAAGGAATGGAATAGTTTTATCAGGTACTACTTTATCCGGAACAGCAACCGCCTGCTTCAATTTTTTTCCCTGCTGATTTTTGGGTTTCTCTTCCAAGGTATTTCCACGGGTTTCAGGTAGGAATAATAAATAAGGTTCCGTCAATGGCTTTTTCTCCTTCGTTGTCTTGTTGAGCCCCTCTTCCAATGCGTTTCCAATGGTAGTTTCTGTCTGAGGTGTATCAGGCACGGCCTTTGATTTGTCATCCGAACACATTTCCTCTGTCTGAGGCTTTTCTATCCCCAGTTCACGTGTAGTATCTTCCGTGGGTTTTACAGGTACCACCTTTGATTTTGTACTCTTGCGCACTTTCTTTGGAGGAGGCCCTTCCAAGGTTTCTTTAAACGTCGTTTCATAAGGAGTATCGATTATATCCGGTGATTGAGCAGCCGTGGCCTTCATTTGTTTTCCCTTCCGCTCTTCGGGTTTCTCTTCCAAGGTATTTCCACCGGTTTCATGTAGGAATGCACCAGGTTCCTCCGATGGGTTTTTCTCTTTTCTTGAAGGCTTATTTGATTGCTCGTCCAATACATTTCCAATGATAGTTTCTGTCTGAGGTGTATCAGGCACCACCATTGATTTTTCGCTTTCACCCGCACACAAATCTTCTGTCTGAGTCCCTTTTGTCACCATTCTACATCGATAATCTTCCAATCGTTTATCAAACATCGCCATTAGCATCCCGCTTTCACCCGTACACAAATCTTCTGTCTGAGTCTCCTTTGTCGCCATTCCACAATTAGAATCTTCCGAGCGTTTTTCAGGTATCACCTCTAATTTTGCAATTTTGCACACTTTCTTTGGAGGAGGCCCTTCCACGGTTTTTTTCAACGTCGTTCCATAGGGAGCATTGATTATATCCGGGGATAGTCTCCCACTGCATTTGTTCCTGATCGGAGGCTCCTCTGCACCGTTAAAACAGGTCGTTACATCAGGATCAGGTAGAGATTCCTCCTTTGGTTTTCTCCCTCTCCGGGTTTTCTTTTTGGGTGTCATTTCTATAATTTTGGCCCACCTAAAAAAATTTCAAACAATTCAAACAGTATAAGAAAAAGTATAAAAATATATTGTAATTAAGTTCTTAATTCGTGATTATTGGCATTTTACCTTTTTATCTTAAGAATTACTGTACTTCGCAAAAGATTTCTTTTCACTTTAAGATTAGTTCGTTCTCACACGGCAACTTCCACTTGACTACTGACGTACGGCACAATTTTACAAACTGACTTACTGCGAGCCGGTGGAGGTGAAGTAGTATGGGCCATGCATGGGTTTTGATTGATGAAACGAGGAACTAGTTTGGTACTATATCAGTTGAGGAGCAGGGGTTGGATCCAACTCCCCCAAGATTTAGAAAAAATGCATTGTATAACTACATGAATTTAATTGTTTTATTTTGCTGAATAACAAAAAAAAACAGAAGTAACAATATTTTTAATTTTCATCGATAATCAGAATTTGTTTTAGAATTCCCTATCTGTGGCATTTTTTTCATTTAGTAGGTCATGTATAAAGTAGGTAACTCCTGGATAGAGTGTTTAATGTGCAGAAAAAATGTTTCGTTTAGGATTTGGTTCATTAAGAATGACCCTTTATCGGGGAGTTGGATCCAGCTCCTGCTCCTCAACTGAATATAGAAACTAGGAAGATGTGATTTCAGTGTATTCTGCCACCTTTTCCTCTTTTTAGAGTCTGCTCTGCACGCACTACGAGAAGGCAAGGGTGAGGATTTTCATAGTAAAAAGTAAGTGTTAAAAAGGCACAGACTACTCTGCTACTGGAAAGGTGGTTGAACACACAGCCCGGCATACCTACGCATGATAACAAGAAGAGAGAGAGTTGAGTCTGAGTGCTTAGTGCAATGTTCAGCGGCTTCAGACAGGCAGCCTCTGCGTTTTTTTAGATGCAACAGTCGTGAGTCATTCATACTCACTTGGGTAAATCTTTTGAAGAATACCATTTTTTGGGGAAATACTTTTTCACAGACACAACGTGCTCTGCACATGTACTCAGCAGATAAAAAAATGTTTGAGATGATGGACAATACTGTATGAATGAATGTACAGTATGAATGCTAAAAAATGAGATAGATGCATGCAAGTTGTAAAGTTGATGCGGCGGATTGATGGACGCAGAAAATAAGTGATTGATTAGGAAGAAAAAGTGGCATGGTATATATCTGCTCCTGCTCATGTTATTTTATGGGGATACTGGATACTTGTCTAGTCACCATTCCGTATTTTATGCAACGTTCAATAAATTAGGTAAAACCTCAGATAAAAAGGCCCGAATAAATAATATTAATGTATGCTAGTAAGGAACGCGCCGGAAAATGATCATGATATGATTAACAATTGGTCAGTAGAAGAGTAATTGTACAGATATGTTAATTAGCCGTAATTTCAAAAACTATTGAGTTTTACACCATGCTTTCTTAATTTTGATCACGATATGTGAATCTATCGATTATTGGGACAATAAAAAGTACCCATTTAAAAGTTAATTAGTTAATTGGCTTTTACTGTGATATCATCGTTTGTATATTTATTTTATGGTTCTGCTGTGTATCATGAAAAGGTTCCACTGGAGCAAAATTTTCGTTTAATTTACAATATTAAATTAACAAGATCTTCAAGATTTTCAGTTGCGCTTTTCAAGATCTTGTCGCTTTCTCCTCTGAATTCATTTTTCAAGTCGCCCCAAAGCATTAATGAGCATATCATAATTTATTCATTGCCTTCGTAGACCACAGCTTAAGTTATTTTCTAGATAAAGGTATTAGGTATTCAGCATCATACATCATCATTTAGCCGACATGCATAGTTGACACTTAATGTACATTCGTGAATTCAAACCAAACTGCAAATGCTTACTGCATTACAACAAGGTTAATTAACACAAAAGAGTGACGAAATTTATCTGTTTATTGTTCTCTTTCACTTTCTATTCTAAAAAAATCTTTCAAGGAAAAACAACCCGTTCAACAACGCATTGTATAAGCTTGTTCAAATTCATACAACTGTTTTTCAGTTAAAAAAGCATTTTTGATAAATGTATCATTTTTTTTAAATTATGCTAATATAATTCGCTAATCATGTACAAAATACCTATTCATTTTCTATTATTAGTCTCCCTTCCCTACACCTTTTCTGTCGGGGAGTACACATTCTTTTCCAAGCTTGGCGTTCCCAACTGGTGCTACACAGTGGAAACTTGTAACGAGGCAACATGGTCTGGAAAGTGCACCTCCAAATGTCACCAATCCCCTGTCGATCTTCCTTTAGACTTCAACTCTGAAATCCACTCCCACCACGAGACAATCAAGAACTTTCCCAGATCTGATCTAGTCTTTGATGGATACTCCGTGGATTTTCGAGGTCATGCCATTTATATCAAGCCTGCTGAACCTGCTTTCAGGTTCTCCAGATTACTGCACAGTGATATCTTGGTCAACTACACGCTTCACGCAATAGATATCCATACAGGACACAATGACAGTTCAGGGTCGGAGCACACCCTTGATGGAACCCGTTTTGCTGGAGAAGTACACTTGGCATTTTACAACGAGGATCAATTCACCCCTTTTGAAAATGATGATCCTGTGAGCATGCTGAACAAAGCTGGAGACTTGGGTATTCTAATTATCGGGATATTATTGGAAGTTGGTCCACCGGACAGTGAAAACACGAGTAATTCCTATTGGATGGAAAAGCTAACAGAAAAATTGGGTTTTTTACAAAATGACAATCCCATCGAAACAAAAGACAGGTTGAATTTGACAGACTTGTTTGAGGGAACTTTGGGATATAGATATCCAGGTAGTTTTACAACACCTTCTTGTCACCCAGTGGAATGGATTGTTATGAGGAAACCTGTTCAAGTTCCTGTGGAGCATATGGATATGTTACGACAAGCTCAAGTTGATGGACTTACGGTTGATGGAAATAATATTAGGTAAATTGATTCCATAAAGATTTTTTTACTGAATACTGATATAGCATTAAATGCAATTTATTATACAACTTTTTATTGCAGAAAAACTAAACCAATTTCCAACGGAGACATCCACTTAATCAAGTTTGAATATTCAAATGCTACATAAAATTTATTGATTAAAAGTTGGAAATTATGAATAAAATTGCGTATTTATAGTTCAAAGATTCGATTTCCATGTAAAAAATTAGTAGTACTTTTCAAATTATTATTCAACATTTGAAACTTGTCATTAAAACATTGGAACGGGCCTGAAAATACTATGCATTGTTAGAAATCCAGGACTATAGTAAAAATGCGTCGTAATATTAAGATTCCATTCATATCCGAATATATTTTTAAAAGACTGTCGAGTAAGAATGTGTGAAAACACCTTGAATTTTCATACACAATCAACTGTTACCAAGGTTATGAAGACAGTTACACAATTCATTTCCTATCGCAAAAATGTCATTGTTTTAAATTAAAACATTTACCATACCAGAGAACTCACTTTCCCTATCCTCAACGAAAACATATTTGCTTGATTTTTTTCTTCCTTTTCCCTATTATTTTTCCGTACTTAATTGAATCGAAAATGACTCCAGTTTTGTTGTTAACCTTCTTATCATTCATTCAGGTAGCGCAGCCCATTGGCGAACATACATTTTTCCAGTATTTAAAGGACAGCACCAAGTGGTGTTACAAGGAGGCCACATGCGATGATTCGACGTGGAGAGCACCTTGCAACTCAGGTTGTCACGAATCACCAATCGACCTGCCACCGGATGTGAACAAAGTTCAAAGTCATAGAGAACTCGTTTACGACTTTCCTCGCTCAAATCTTTCAATTACAAAATTCAGAATGGACTTTAGAGGTCTCGCCATTCAATTCAAGGTTGGTGGGGATAACTTCACATTTAACCGAAAAGTGCATGGCAACCATAGCATTAATTATACCTTGTACGGATTTGACATGCACTGGGGCACTAATGATAGTGTGGGATCTGAGCACACTGTTGGAGGAAAACATTACGCTGGAGAAGTACATTTGGCGTTTTATGACTCAGACAAATTCATTTTGGAAGACGACGAGGATATGACTGCGATGATGAACTTTACTGATGATTTTAGTTTGCTTGTAATTGCTGTTTTTCTGGACGTTGCCAAGCCTAAAGACAAACATGCTTCAGCATGGATGGGAGGTTTTATTGAGAGGCTGAGTGAATTGGAAACCGAAAATCCAATGGATCTCAAGGAAGATCTGGAACTTGGTGAATTGTTTAAAGGGGAGGTAGCATACAGATACAAGGGCAGTTTTACAACACCCAGTTGCAAAGAAGTTGAGTGGTGGGTTATGGCGGAACCTGTAATTGTTCGGTATGATCACATGGCAGCCTTGAGAGAAACTTATGTAGATGGCAAGCCATATGAAGGGAACAATTTTCGGTAATTAAGCTTATATGCATTTCTTACGTTTAATTTGCAATGAAATAATAGAAGATTTTTTATTATTTACATGAATTTATTTTGTCTACTGCAGGCCAACCAAGCCATATCATGCTGGGGACGTTAGCTTGATAAGATTTGATTACGCGTGAAATCTATGCTCTATACTCCCTCATATTTATGATTTATACAAATATTAAAGAAAATGAAAATAAATTATTGGATGATTTTGTCGAAATAAAAATAATGATTTAGGATTCGATTGGATTTGGTTTGGAAATAGTCATGATTTCCAGAAATCTCTAAATGCCCCATTTTAATGTTGCAAATCTGTAATCCTGCATGGCAATTGGCAAATGATAGTCTGCATTCTGCATCTGCATAGAGCACAACACATTCATATCATAAATCGCAAATCCCATTCCAAGGTCGCTTCTTGCTTCTCATTATTGATTTCATTTGTAACTTCATTTAACTGGAAGGGAGGATAACATTGTTACACGATTTTGTTCACAGGAACGAACAACCGTAAATATCAAAAGAAAGGTGAATATTCGTAGTAGTGATGATTGATGATGGCCATATTTTTACCATGACTATAATTTTGCTTGAATACCATTTTGATTTCCATAAACACGAGGTCATTCCTTATACTTTTCAATCGATCCGATTACTTACAGTTCGATGCATTTCTTTTGAAATTAGAACACGTACTTTATAGCTTAAAACTCTAGTTTTGCCTAGAGTCATTTCGCTCGTTATCTACTTACTTCATTGCTACTAAAATATTTAGTGTAGCAACGACAAACAAGCTATCAAGCTAGTGATAAGGATAATTCCAACAACATTTTATGCAAATTATCTACAATTTCATCAAAGAAAGGAATTTTTCTTTATCATCCAAGAGCTTGGATTGCATACAAGTACATTATATGGATGCATTGATCTAGTCACTTATCACTTATCAAAACTAAGGACAATTTCTGCATATTTCATATTCTCGATCTCGAATGATATCCCTACATCCGCATCCTACGAAACAAGTTGTTCGTATTACATTTTTGTACCTAACAAATCGGGTAAACCAGAAAGCCAGTAAAGTGCTGCATGCTAAACATGAAATACGAACTCTGAGAGAACTACTTTTCCAGCAATCATCCACAGAGCGCACACAACAACCCTACACACAAAAACCAAGACCCCACAATCACCACAAGTGACAACGTCACAATATAAAACAGTAGCATACTCAATTCTTTTGAGCTTTTGTAGGATCGGTGTGTGGTAAGCAGGGCAGCAGCTCTCGGCAGTCGGCAGCCATTTTCAATTCGTAGTCGGAGTAGGAAAGGAGCAACACGGAATTTCTATCATCCTCCCATTCCTATTTAATATTCACGTTGATTTTGAGGGAAACACTAGTAACTTTAAACAATAACTACCAACAATTAAATATTTGTGGTCGGTTACTTTAGTTTTCAGTGATTAGAAGCAATAAAGAAAGTAAGTGATAAATATACAATTTTATCTTCAATTTGAGAGGTATTACAGTGCAGTGGTGGTAATGCAGTTTATTTTTGTAAAGTTAGTGTGTAAAGGCTTTAATAATAATATGATAAGGACAGCTTAGCTACCAATTTGTAAAATCTTAACATGGCTAAAGTTCTTTAAAATGATATTTTTTGTGTGAAATATTACAGGTCCTGAAATTAACATGGCGTTACCATCCTCACGAATGCCTAAGGAGCTGATGGAAGAGGAGGAAGCTAGGAGGGCTGTTAAGTGGGCCGAAGAAAAACGGAAGCAATTGGTGGTTCGCTTTTCCAAGGCGGACATCTTCAAGAAAAGCATGAGGGAATGGTACGAGTCCTTATCCAAGAAGGAAAAACAACGCTTGACCCCGGTAAAACTAAAACGCAGGGCTATATACGCGTGCTCTGTAATCGAGATTGTCTACGACACTCTACCACTTGACTGGGTCGACGAACTGAGGACCAAGTGTGGTCTAAAGCTGTACGAGAGGAAGAAACAGACTGCTGAAGAGGTAAGGATATAAAATATTTCAAATAACATTCAACTTACAATCAGTAAGATATTAAATATATTGTGATTTTATGTATTATATTCTTTTCGTATTTTTTCGTTAGACTTCTAATGGTACAGGGGCACCTGTAGCTGGCCCAAGCAATGGGGCATCATCATCCCCGGAAAGGAAGCGATCACGAAGGCTCACTGAATTGAAGGCTGCGAAGGGGGAAGGTGATAACACCATTGTCACTACCACCAATCAAGCTGCAGCACCAAAACCTGGTGTCTCAGCTCCCAAGAAGCAAACTAAACGCTTCTTAGATCTCAGTAAGGATCCTCCGCCACCATATTGGCTGAAATGCTATGCTGAAGGGACAGTATTGCCTCGGGTTCTGTTAACCCATTCGACAGAGGATACTAACATTCTCTACTATGACTACAATCCTAAACTTAAGGTAATATATACAGATGAAGCAACATTTAGAAAATGTGTGTAGATAAGCTAAATAATTTACAAATACATTTGTGGATTAATGTGACTGATTTTTATGTATTTATTATCAGGATTGCTTTGGAAGAGAGGTCAAGCTCAAACCGCAACCCCGGATTAATCTGGACTATTTGGAGAGTCTTAATTTCGTTCGTAAAACTGGGGAGAAGAAGGATGACTGAAAACAGCAATTCGTCGAAACATTAAACTTTAAACTGAAATGAGATTTGATATAATTGTTATTATAAATGAACTTCGATGATTATTTTCGTATAATTGACTTTCTAATGCTGTTCTATTGTTAAGCTTTATAGTACTGACATTCATATTCATGATTATACATACTAATGAACTGTAGATTTTTATGTATTGACTGTTGATTTGACACTTAATGAATTTAGTAAAATTGTAGTATCTTTATGTAAATTTTAATTGTGATCTTCTTTTTTATGTGTACGTATTCACTGTGTTGTTGTAGTCATACATCATAGCGCAAAAGAACAGAAATATACTTTTGGAAACCACTTGAAAGCATTTATCTAAATTTCATTTAGTATTACAGTACTAACAGTTAAAAGTATTTACTATGGACATTCGTCATACATGTCATAAGCATGTTTATAAGTTTGCTCATTTACTTTTAAAAATTGTATCATTTCACTACTTTTAATATTAGAGTTGTGCTGTTGTGCATGTAAAAAGAAATATCAAAATATAATTATGACGATTTTAGGGATACTTGAAAACATACTAGCAGGCGAATCATTAACACCTTTATCATTTAAACCATGCATCAATATTCAGAGCTTGTCAGGTTTGAGCTGTATACCTTACAAGAACATCTTACAAAATACGACAGTCACTGTGACTTTGACAATGCTTGCCCCTGAAGATGGCCTACGTCTTCGAGAAAGGAACAGGGGAAAAATATATATAATTTTACTTCCCGATAAAAAGACTTGGATATCGGGAAAACTACAGCGTTGATAAACTTACTGAAAAGGTTTTGTCTTGTGTCTTCTGACTTAAACATTACAAAACATATATTCTACATGGATATAAGTGCATAAACCCTCTAAAGGATTGATATGTTAGTTTAATTAAAAGCTGAATTAAAGGTTTTTTTAAAAAATTGGGTGAACGTCTGGTATGTATGTAGATGAGCAGATTGAGTAGAATAGAAGGTGAAGCGCTACAGCTTCAATCGGGCCCAACCATTTATGGTACAGACTCACAGTATTTGATACAGTATATGTAGGTGCAGATATGGCAAAACCCGCGGGTTTGGACATAGAAACCCGCGGGTACGGGTTTTAACGGGTTTAAATGGGTTTTAAC
>JAQFXM010001177.1:0-35215 GCA_034693345.1 Entomobrya multifasciata
CCACAAAATTTGAGCTCATACTGTCATGTTAAATATTTTTGACCTTTGACCTAACTTTGACCTGGGTCAACCGATTTTGCTGACAAACGAACTCATCCAAGCCATGACCCATATCTATCGATTGGTGAAGTCAGATTTTAAAAATCTTGATTCGTTTTAGAGTTATAGTGTCTACAGACAGACAGACACACACACACACAGACAGACAGGATGTCCAAATCATTAACTACCTCTTATGCGATTTCATCGCTTTCGGTAGTTAATAAAATCAAGTTGGATTGTTGCGGTTTTAAATGGTATATTAATCAGTTCGAAAAAATATTCATATGGACGTCATGAACCATGACTCTTTAACAGGAACTGTGACAAGCAAACCGTTTATCACTTTTATTGCTTAAAAAATAACTAAATTACTTGTCCAAGAAGTTGATAAACAACTTGAGCAAGTTTTGATGATGAACGACTAAGTGTCAATTGATAAAAAATCCAGGTGATGGGCTAATGATCAAGACACATTGACTTTGTTCTTTAGCTCCTCGTGCTTGGCTTGCTGTGTATCATGTATATCATTTCGGTTGTATTTCATCTTATCCATGCATACCGTTTCCAAAAATGAATGAATGAAAGTATGTCTATGCAAATGATTGTTTTTTTAGATTACATGATTTAAAACCAGTATTTTCCATTTGTTTTTTTGCAGGGGAAGCCTTGATAGCCATTTGACAGTTCACAAGCCACCGGAAAAGACTCACGATTGTGAAAAATGTGGAATGAAGTTCAACGACAAGTCAAATCTACGTCAGCATATGAGAATTCACAGTGACAATCCAAAAAAGTTTCCGTGTGATTTTTGTCCTAGTGGATTTTCAAAACGTGTCAATCTTCGCTACCATATTAAACGAAAGCATCCTGAAGAAGCAGAAAAAATGAATAATAACAACAACAGCAAAGATAATGGAGGTGTTGGAGGTGGGAGTAGTCTGACATTAGGATTTCCAGGTGCAATTAGCGCTACAAGTCCCAATAGTACTGTCAACTCGGGCGATGGTGGCAGTGATAGCTCAAAAGATAGTAAGAATCAAGGCAACTTCAAGTGTGAACACTGTGATCGAGGATTTTTATTCAAAAATAATCTTAAAGCTCATTTGCGCACTCACACAAGAGACAAAAAATACACCTGCGAGTTATGTGGGAAATCCTTCATTTATAAAGAAAGTTTAAAAAATCACATGCTTTTACACTCAAACGAATTGCCGTATTTGTGTGATATCTGTGGGAAAAAGTTCCGTGATCGTTCCAATCGCCGGAAACATGTTAAAAATGTGCATAAGTATTTATTTGTGAATGGCGATATCAATAATCCCCTCAAGCCAAATGCAAGTGGTGGTGCTCCTGGTGCCGCAACGACAGCAGCGGTGGCAGCTAGTGGCAGTGGTCAAGCGACATCCACTGCGCAACCAGGAGAACCACCGACCAAAAAGCGTAAAAACTCGAAGAAAGCAACTCAACAGCAGCCTGGAGGTGACACTGCCACTCAGGATGTAAATCCTGCTAATAGTAATAGCAGTAGTAAAGGTAGATCAATTATCAAGTCACCTGGACCTTCTCGTGGGAAAAAAGCCAAGACTCCTAGTGCATCACCTGCCCCCACGAAAGCGGCAACGAGTAACGCGAAATCCGTAATTGTCAGTGCTTCCACAACGCAAAGTCTCGAGACAAAAATGGGCCGAAAGATAATCATGAGCCCGGGTCCAAAAACATCTAGTGCGGCTGCTGCGGCAGGAAGTAGTAGCAATGTGGGCTCTCCAAGCTCGATGGATTATGTTCATTCTCATTCATCATTACCAGTTACGGTGCACGTTCCAGGGGCAAGTAGTCAAGGCCAATTTCAACACGGAAGGAATATCATTGTGAAAGCGTCATCATCTGCATCTGCCATTGTCCCTCCAACCCTTCAGTCACCACCTGCCCTTAGCCCAGAAATGTATCACCACAGCTCACATCATCAACAACACCACAATCGCGGTCCTGCACAATCCATGCAGCAAAACGTGATTGTCTACCCAAAGCCGAAAATCTTACCCGAGCATTCACAACAATACCAGCATGAGTCACCAACAGTCATTTCTCAACCTATGCAACAGCAGCATCAGTATTATGTGAATCCTCCAGAGCCGCAACATCATCATCAGCAGCAAGGGTACACTTATCTTCAGCTGGCGTCTCAACAACCAAGTCCAGTTCAGTCTTCTCTCATGCCACCACAGTCACATATATCCCCTCCTAATCCCAGTGCATTTGAGTATGTTCTTGGTAGTACAAATCTTTCATCTCAAAGTCAGCAAGATGCTCACAGAGGAAACAATCCACCAGGCGTGGTCTCCCACCACTCGTACGGAAGTGGTGCTCCAGGTAATGGGGCTGGTCAACCGGGGATGGACATTCAAGTCCCTGAATACTCACATTTGTACGCAGCAGATCCGAATTCATTGTCATACGATCATCATCAGCAGCATTATCATTGGACTTCCGTACCTTCGTCAGGACCTCCGGGAATGGATCATGTTGGGGGTCATCCTCCAAACTCATCTTCGCCTTATCAACAGTTAGTGGCACCTCCCGCAGGTAGTAACGGTAGTAGTAGTGGTGGTTTAGTCAACGAGGGTGCCGGTTCTCATCAGCATCCACCTGTCTCCTTAGCTCAAACCTACGATTCCAGTGGCATGAACCCGACGTCAACCGCTCTCAATCAGGCAGTGTATGCCACAGGAGCTCCACAGGGTCACGAAGTCCTTGACCCGTCTGGTAACGGGGGTAGTTTTTTCTACAAGGATTTTGATTTTAGCTACCTTTAATGATAAATTATGGTATAATAATTTTAAAAAAGTACGATACCTTATATTATTGCATATTAAATACACTACTTAAAAGAGGTTAATCGATGTATTTAGCTACCCATACATGGTATATAAAAAAAACATACATTTAGCAAAAATGAAATAATAAAAGTAATTAAGTGTCGATTAAAAAAAGACATCAAGACAGACAGAACAGGTTATACCACACAACTATATTTACTCATTGTTAAACCTGCAACAATAAACTATTTCCGTTTATAAATGTTGAAAATTTTATACTATTTACTATTGTTGTGTTTGTTATTGATGCTGTTGATAATGATGCCTGTCGCAAATTTTTGTGTGACATATTCTACCACTAATTGTGGTAAAACGTATACTTATTCATTCACAATGATGGCATTTTTTTCTTTTCTTGTTTTTTTGCAAAGAATCTAGTTGAATCAATTTATGGATTATAGTATATAGATAAAAAATTATATATGTTTATACTGTCTTTACAATATATATCGTTAAATGTAGGTAATTAATAAATAATAAATAATCTAGATTACAATTATGGAAATGAAGTAAAACTTCAGACAAGACTTTTTCATCTATGCAGATTATTAATAATTATAAACGAAGTAAGCTATCAAACAGCTACATTATATTAATGTCTAAACAAAACGCAAAAAAATGCATACACAGCAAAAGAGAAAAAAACTACAAATGGATTTTTAAAAGAAAATTGTTTTTTTTATAAACGCAATACATAAAACAACACCGGTTGTCTGCCATAGACTATTAGACTAAAGAAGACATCCAAGCAGAGAAAACAATAAGAGTGTTTTTGAAAGGTAACATCATATTTTTATAATCGATTTTTATGTCTACTTTTTTAATTAGGAACACAACAAACGAGTATATTTTCTTTTCTTTTTTGAACAAAAAATAACATATCGTTCTGCAGCCTTGTTTTCATATTTCAATCTTTTAAATTTTTATCTTGAACACAAAAAAATTGTTCATATTTGTCTTGTAATATGCGATTGTTGTTTCGTCCAACTAAATCATCCCATTGACTTTAATTTCACTATTTAAACATGTTGAAATGAAAGATCAGGACAGTTTGTAAAGTTAACTTTTAAAAACTCATCGGTAGTTTCTTCGAGAATATTTTTTAATATTTTTTGTGCTCTCTGTTTCCCAATTACAAGTCCCAATTCATCATTATTTTCGGTTTTAGCTGCGATTGTTGTTCAAAATATGTTCGGTATTATTATCCGCGAAGGGGATTTTTTATTAGAAATTATTTGTAGTTTGGTATATCAACTTGTTGTATATGCGTCAAATGTTTAAAAAACTTATTACATTTTATGTACTTAAGTAGATGAAATCGTACTTAACTCATTACACTTATTTAATATAGTCCACAACTACAATAAAAAACTAAATATATTATTGTACAGCTAAATAAAATAAGAAAAAAAGCTAGTATTTAAGAAAATTTATATCTATTATCCAAATATATTATATGTATTTGTCATTTAATGTTTTATGTACATGGAATATATAATTATCATAAAAGAATTATAATAATTGTTGTGATAAACTTTTATACGTACTCACAAAAAAATATTTGAAATATATTATCTACATTATTATGTTTAAGTGTTCTTTTTTGAAAAAATAAGGATTTTTGTTTTTGATTTTTTTTGTCATATTTTCTTTTCATGCAAGTTATAATACTGGAAATATTTTGTTCTAAAAATGGAAGCATTTATAATTTTTTTTAAACACTTACAGGTTACTTTTCTGTTCATAAACGATTGTAAGTTGCAGACTCCCAGAAATTATAAGATGAGTTTCTAGTTGTTATTCAAGTTATATTTTAGGTTTTCGTTATGGAATATTACAATTTCATCATCTTTGGTATTAGGATTTCCTGAGAGAGGCTGATTTTATTGTCATTTTACGATTGTACTCAAACAATCAAGAAAAAAAACCACATGAGTATTGTTTTCCTCACAGAGTCCTCATATTAGATCTCGATGAAATATATATGATTATTAAACATTTTAGCTCCAGATTCTATTACATAATTGTAAAATCTGAATATTTATTGCTATATATGATCTATTATATTAACTATATGCCCTGTATACACTACAGTTAATCTAAAAAACATATAACACTTCAAAAAAAGTCAATAAATATACAATCTTTTTCTTATTTTATCACAAGCGTCTTAGAATAGATTTTTCGCTCGTAAAAAGAAAACTCACGAAAACATGAAGAAAACGGAAAAAAGATATTCTAACAAGACATGACTATAATTATAAATTTAATTGCTTACAACGGCGGAACTCTGTAGTAGTTCAGTAATAATTCAATTTATTGATAAAAATATATAATTAGCCTGTATAATATATTTAATACCTAAAAATTACCTAATTTCAAAGAAAAAATGATATGAAACCTTATGAGCTAATAGTGACACTGAATATAAGGATTAATGATCAAAAAAATAATAATATTGACGAAAAAATGACATTTTATACCCGATAATTAAACAATGAGCCTCTCAATAAATACACTTTAAGCGGAAAAAATTACAAAAAATGTAGATGTAGTTTAAAACAATATATATCTCTAAAATTCTAAAGACGTATTACAAAAAAAAGGAAGACAGCAAACTACATTTTGCAAGACAAAATCTTAAACACGATTTATATAATTTTAAATCAATAAAAGAAAAGAAACCTTAAAAAATGTGTGTAACTAGTACCTTTACCATTTTCATATCTTTGTGGATGCTTAACTATTGAAAATTAGTCAATTTGTTTTTGCAGCGTGCTCCTATCTAGTAGCTCTATGTGCATCATTATTCCACCCGTGTATTCAATTTTTACTTTGGAGGCGAAAATGACTGCAAAATAAAACGATTTACTTTTTGAATTGTTATTAGATCGAATAGGGTACAAAAAATGCAGCAATCAATCTATACAAAATGTCTAACATATTATATGTTTATTGTCGCATTAAAATACTGACTGAAACCTAATAAAAGCCAAAAAAAAATAAAAGCACATAACAAAAAATGACATTTAATAGATAAGGTGGTGGAGATAATGAGGCATGCATAAATACAACATAAATTGATAAAGAAATATAATATTTTTTACTTGAATCGTTTCTTGGTTTAATTGTCGGTTTTTTGTACTTACAGTTTAATTGGAACTCTACAATCTGTGTACATTTTGTGTAATTTTTTGCTGAAAATGTAACAAATTTTCAATAAGAATCGTGGTTGTGTAATTTTATATGAATTTTAAAATCGGTCATATATACAATCTAATTGTTTCGAGTCACATATTATATATCATAAAAATAAACAGTAATTTTAATTGTTATCTATCTATCAATCGTGTACCGTATAGTTATACTCTGTGAAAATCGCATTTAAGTAAAAATACGTACATGAATACGATATCGGAAATTACAAAAATATAAAATGAAGACATCAACCTAGATGGTTAGGTCATTTATAAACGTTAAAATTAAATACAAATAAATTTAAAAGATAAAGTCGATGTGTGCGACTTACATTGATGTACATAACATATTATATTGAGTATTTAGAATTATGAATGAAATTATATCTATCGTGGTAAGTTCTTTGGTATAATGTGTACCAAAACTTATAAACAATATAAACACATATATCATTTATTATATAAATATATAAAGTATATTATAATTGCTGAAAACACTGAAAAAATAAAATATTGTTACAGATAAAGAAATTCCATGACCGATTTTGTTCCTTGAAATTTTTTAATTAACCTTGCTGCCAACTTAGCATTATTTTCCTTTTGGGCTGATTATTCTGAGAAGGAGATGCTGACTTTGATCATCTATGATTTTGTCTCTGTGAAAATAAAGTATGCATGATAAGTTATCATTTGTCATTGATATCATGATGCATAGTTGTACAATTAATATAAATCCGTTTAAAGTTACATGTGCGGTCACTAAAAATAGTGTTTTATGGAGTCATGCAATTTGCCATCTGTCATATACACTAACTATCATTTCTACTGATTTTTTTTTGTTCTAAGCATTTTCAGTTAAATGACAAGTCCATTCAATTACATACCAATATTATATGAATGCTATTAAATCTAAGTTTTCAGACGTATTATTTTCATTTTGAATGGATTTTTTCAGGCTTAGTTCAAACGCTTACACGAACTTTTGCAATGCTTTGTTAAACTGGCAACTCTACCTATTTACAAGGCTCGTTGAAATTGATTGAATTATATCACACCGGGGATCAAACTTGTTTGCCAACCTCATAAATTGGTAGCGTGTACATGAATATGATGTGTCAGGAAAAGCTGGATCCCATGCTTAGCTTTAATTATTATAACAAACATGAACATGATTTCATTGAACTGACATTAGATGCATAAAATAGATAGAGAAAGGCCTGTTTTAAAATTTAAATAGATAAACGTTTAAAATGAAACTGGATTTGTAACCAATACATGTCATGCGTCTGCATTTGTGACTGATGTTTCAAAACCCTAAAACAAACGGTTAATTCTTGTTAGAATACAGCTATATTGTTTTTCTCACTTTTATCCCTTTAATCTTTGAACCAATAAATAATCCCAGGTTTGCAATTCAGCAAGACTGTAGCAAATGTATATAGAATTCAAGCATACCAAAAAATCGACCTATTTAGTTGGCAAAAACATTTGAACGCGACAGATGTGCCTTAAAATTGTCAAAATCCTCAGATAAAAAGATGAAGTCTCAGTTTATAAAAATCATAGGAATTCATTTCATATATTGTTTAGTTTTCTCATCTGCACAACTTCCGTTACAAGGCAAGCCAAAGGTAAGAGGATTTTCCGGGAAGCGTAACAATGGCGTGGATGGAATTACAGCGAGAGGAGCATTGGAACCTATGTATAGACTAAACAACACATTCATACCATCGCATTACGACTTAGAAGTGAGAGTGATTTTGGAAGATGATGAATACGTGGGTGCGCAGTTCACAGCTCCAGGAAAAGTTAGGATTCGTGGGGTAAATCAAGAAAGAACAACTAGCGTCACTTTGCATGCGAAGGATTTGGCGATAAATCAAAGTTCTGTCACCGTAAGTAAAACATGTATGCAAATTGCAAAAAGATTAGAAATATAAAAGTGTGCAAATGTGTAACGAGTTGAACTGAACGTGATGTATAATCCTAAATGTAAGGTTACATCCACAACTAATCCGGGACAACTTATAGATGTACTGAACTTTAAAGAGGATAACGTGACGGACTTTTTCACGATTGAACTCGGAAGTGAGATTAGTCAAGGTGAAGAGTTCGAGATATACATTGAATATGTGGCTAAGATTAATGTACGAGACGTTGGTCTGTTTCACAGGACCTATGAAACTGAGGATGGGGAAATTAGGTGAAACTTTCTCTTACATTTTTCTAAAATATTAGTATATACAAAGATCAGCCAAATTATGATTTTTTTCCTGATTTTTTTTCAAAAAGGAGGCTAGCCGCTACTCAATTCCAAAGCGTGTTTGCAAGAAGGATGTTTCCTTGTTTTGATGAGGTATTTTTTAAAATTTAGTTCTAGTTAAGCGTAGAAATGTTTGGGTGTAATGATTGTTAATTGGTATTTATTTGTATTTTTAGCCTGATCTCAAAGCTACGTTTGAAATGACAGTCATTAGGTCTGAAAATTTTACTACTACGTTGTCTAACACAGAATTGGTTTATTCTTTTCCAGAGTAAGTTATTTTATACACTGCTTTCACTATACTGCATAGTTCGTTGTAATGATACATTGCACCTCTGCGCTTTCACTTTTACCATTACAGTCCTGAATATGCTGGATGGGTAATAGACATGTTTGCACGTACAGCAAAGATGTCAACATATTTGCTGGCGCTTGTCGTTAGTGATTTCGACTTTGTGGAAAGCTACTTCGGAGACAAACCGACTCGTGTATTGATTTTTTAAAATTTCTCTTCAATTTAATATAAATACTTAATAGGCACTAATTATAATTTTTGCGTGCGCAGGTATATGCTCCAAAGCACATGATTGATACGGGAGCTGCAAACTATTCAGTTCAAGTGACTGCAAAATGTCTGAGCTTTTACGAGGAGTTCTTTAAAGAAACCTACAAATTATCAAAAATGGATTCGATAGCTGTTTCAGATTTTAGCGGAGCAATGGAAAATTATGGGTTGAATATTTACGGAACCTCATATCTCATTTATTTGCCCACTGATCAAACCGAAGCTGACCGAACTCTAATCACTTTAATTATAGGTATTAGCAAAACACTTCTCAGATTCAATTCAAGCTCAGTGAATTTGTTCATTAATCATTTTGATTTATTGCTTTGTTTTTCCAATTTTTCTAGCCCATGAATTGGCACATCAATGGTAAAAAAAAATTGTTGCAAACATTTAGCTGGATACATACATAAGATTGTTTGCTAATAAACTATATCATAAATGAACAGGTTTGGGAATCTTGTAACAATGAAATGGTGGAACGAAGTTTACCTGAACGAAGGTATTTCAACTTATGCGCAATATTTGGGAATGGAGGCAGCCAGTCCAGATTTGATGCCAGCCGAGTATGCTATTTTGGACGCTTTTCAATATTCAATGTTACACGATGCCCGTTCTACTACACACCCACTTTCTAATAACGTTACCACACCAGATGAAGTAGAAGCTATGTTTTCTCCAATATCCTATGAG
The DNA here is from genome assembly GCA_034693345.1 of Entomobrya multifasciata. Taxonomy (NCBI): domain Eukaryota; kingdom Metazoa; phylum Arthropoda; class Collembola; order Entomobryomorpha; family Entomobryidae; genus Entomobrya; species Entomobrya multifasciata. The sequence goes on from JAQFXM010001177.1 coordinate 9,637, forward strand.
AAAGGAGCATCAATTATGAGAATGGTGGATGGATTCCTCACCCGAGATACATTGGCAAAAGGGTTACAATCTTATTTGAAGAAAATGTCGTACAAGGGAGCGGAACAGGATGACTTATTTGATTCCCTTCAAGAAGCGGCAAGGGCTGATGATCGACTTCCAGTTAACCTAACTATGCATAAAATTATGCACACGTGGACAGACCAGTCTGGATTTCCTTTGGTGAAAGTTAATATTGTAAATGGCACGAATGTGACATTTTCCCAACAGCGATTTAAAAATCATGAAGCAACAGAATTGGATGGTCTTTGGTATATTCCCATCAGCATTGTCAGGGAGGGTGAACCAAGACTTGAAAATAATTTACCTGAAATATGGCTGGAAAACGATGGCAAAACTAAAACAATTTCGCACAATACGTCGACATGGATAATGATAAATAATAATGCAACAGGTAAATATTTGATGTGTTTTCGCCTGATTTCTTCAAGATACATAATGATTGCGATGCTTGATGTTAATTAATACGTTTTTCTAGGATTTTATCGTACCTTGTATGATAATGTACTTACTGAGCGAATCGAAAAACAACTCGAATCAGACCCAAACGCGATTGAACCGCTAAGTAGAAGTCAACTACTCGATGACTATTTTATCCTTGCTAAGCAAAGTAAGTAGATCGTAAAATTCTAAATTTCCAATAAATAATTGAACAGCTCAATAAGCTTTCACTTTTTAAATTCACAGAATACATTAATATTCAAGCAGCCTTGAATTTAACACGATACTTACATCAAGAAAGACACTTTACAGTCTGGAGTGCATTCTTTGACCATTTTACAAGCATTTACGAAAAATTTTCTTCTCATTCTGGATTCCCATTCTTACAGGTAAATATGACTAGTCCATCTTGAATAATGTTTCAAATTTCAAATTCGTGTAAATGTATTCTACTCAATAATCGTAGGCATACGTACAACCAAAACTGGACGCTACACTAATTGCTGTGGGCCTTGAAGAGCAGCCTGATCATAAAGGAGCTAATGCTGTTTTTAGAGCTGATTTATTAGATTGGTCTTGCGCTTTTCGGAGTCCGTTATGCAAAGAATACGCTTTGAAACTATTGGCTCAATGGCAGTCAGATCCAAATATCAGTCCGTAATGCAACCATATTCCTTTAACAATTTTTTGTGTAGTTACCAAAAAAGAAAATCAATTACTAATTAAGTTTGATATTTTTCCACCTCAGAATAACTTCTCTAGATGCAAAAGGAACATTGCATTGTGCGATGGTTGCTTCTGGAGGCAAAATAGCCTTTGATTTTATGTTTGGAAAATACAATGGAACCAATGACTCTGACGTACGAGAGGAATTTCTAAATGCATTAGCGTGTGCGACTGACGTTGTCACTTTAGAAGAGTAAAGCCTTGAAATATTACAAATTGTTTCTAATTATCTATCTAATGTCTATTATAAGGCTTGAATTTTAGCTGTGATCTGATCTGATAATCTGATCTGAGTACGTCTATTTTTTCTTTGTAGTTTGCTCAAGAAAACTCTAGAACCAGAGTCGGGATTACTACAAACAGACGCAATTACTGTCCTCAGAAAAGTTGCTTCAAACCCTGTTGGGCGAACAATTATTTTAAAATTTATGTCTGATAACATTGATACTATTATTACGTTCATTGGGGAGGGACATGCTAGGCCGGTTGGCGTTGTGCTAGGAACTTTGTCCAACTATTTCACTACTCAAAGCCAAATGGATGAGGTACTGTTTGAGTTCAATCCTTCATTCAATTCAAATTATAGTTTCCCATATATGCACTTATGATTTGATGCATTACACAATTTTTTAAACTATTGGCTTTCTTGAATACTTCCAGATTCAGTCATTTGTTGATACGCATTTGGACAAACTTACATCAATCAACGCTACGATTAAAGCTGTGAATGGGGTAATACAAGACAACATATCATGGATGAATTCATTTGGATTTGATATTTGGTCATGGCTGTGGTTTCAGTGAAAAATCATAAATAAAGTAATTTATAAAATGTTTATATGAATGAGTATGCAATATATGTATTAATTTTTTAAAAGAAATCAAACAGTATTACTCGTTTTTTTACATTTTCATTAAATTCTAAAATATGTCAGGCTTTATTCTTTATTCTTGTACGTTAACATATCCACCTACATATAACACTTGTCGCTGGTCAAAAAGTACTTACATAATTAAAATCGTCATCAGAAGAAAAGTTCATACGGGAAACACGCTGATTAACATTTTCATTCATATATTATATGAGCATCATGTCAGGAACAGTCGGGAGCTCAAATCTTAAATAAGCATTTGAGCTTATCGTATTTATAACATAACTTAAATATTAATTCAAAAATTACTTGTCATGCATTTACTGCTACAGCTAATTATCAAAATATCAACTAAAAAATTTGAGTCCCAGCCTGACAACATTTCATTCAACATGTAGTTTGGAAATTTGAACTACCTAATATTACTGCATAAAAAACGTCTTCACAATTTAATAGGTACTCTATTTTATAATGATAAGTATAATTGAATTTCTTGCTACAAGTACTTCTACCATTATTTTATATAAACTGTACAAACTCAACACGAGTACTTTGGCAGATCGAGAGAAATGTTTCATCTGTGACAAACTTTTGTTGAGTATATTATTATTTATGTAGTTATTATGAAATCATATATCAAATGACAAAAATAGGTTGTGTGAAAGAGATATATTTTAGGTGAAAACGTGTGCCACCGATCGGAATCCCTTATCATTGCGGTTTATAAAGAAAAAGACATGAATAGCCCCAAATAAAATCACCAACCTAAAAGATAACCTTAAACACAACTAAATAATATTGAAAAATGACCCCTCCAATAAATTGGTTACTTATGAATGCTTCGGTTGTAGAGCTAGAATAAAAGTATAAATCAAATGCATTTTCATTACATTCATCGAGTAGCTACCGGTTTAATTGACTAATTGGAAATTTACGCTGAACTGAACTACGAAAGTAAATTATTCATTATTTAACCAATCTATTCAAGTATTTCAGTTACGGGTTCTGTATACTGTCCAGTCGTTATAATCATTCCAGTGGGATTATGCCTAAGAACGTAAATGAAAGGTCTTTCAAATTTCAACACGCGTTCCTCAACCTCAGGCAAAGTATTCTGTCTGCTAAAGTGTTGAGTTTGTCTTTTGTTCCTGTTCCTTTTCTGATGACGACGGCTGCTTGACCTAGGTCTGGATGTTTTATTGGACCGTTTCCCTTTGGGTCTCATGAATGTCCTCATTGGTTCTATTCTTGGATTGGTGTTACTCCTTGCCCCGTTTGTTGCTTGACGTCGTTTCATTTTCTCCTCGGCATGTGCTAAACGTAACGCAAGTCTGATATCCATGGTCTGTGATTGTTGTGGTCCTCGGCTTCTTTGCTGGCTTTGTTGGGGTGGTTGTCGTGACTTGGAGATCCAGTCATTGACAGACAGTGGTTCTTGGTACTGACCATACTGATCTTTGACATATGGACGTAAAATACGGATGAGATCAAGGTTCTTGTTGTTCTGATTTTGCATGCTACTTTCCCTCATCGTATCTGATAATTTTTCCCAAGTGGCAAATTCCGTAAAGTGCATCATGTTTTCGTCCACATGCAAATCAACTAAACCATTGATTCCCTTGAACTGTGCTTGTTCTTTCATGAATATATCAGTGAGTCCAAAACGCTTAAGGGTATAAGTTAAATTGACTGCAGTTTGGTGTCGGAATTTGGGAAGCACAATTTTGAAGGGTTCACGTGGATAAAATCCTCTCATCAGTTGAGTCCAGGATTCCAGGGTCAATTTAGATTTCAAAGATGCAACTCCGCCAATGGAGAACTCTCCTGGCTTACCAGGCATCATAACAATCAAGCTCAGATCTCTTGACGTATAGGGTATTTCCACAGCGGTAGCATCCAAATCATTATCATAAGCCGCACGGAAATTTCCCTTTACGGATAATGCGGGAACTGGGAACAGCCTACGCCCAAGAGCAGCCAAATGAATGAAGTTCATTCCATCAACCTTCGCATCTCTTATTCCTGCAAATTGACCCTATAGTAAAAATACGTCTTCATTAGCCGTTATACGACCTACACTTGTTTATATATTATTTTACGCATCAAAAATGTCTTACGTCAAAGAAAGAAGCAGTCAACACTGACATAGGCCCACTGAGTGGAATACTGTAGTTAAGAAGCTCATAGGAATGTCTTTGGATCTGAGCACGGATCATTTGGTTTATAATACTTTGAGCTAAATGACCAGCAAATTTATAATCGGCTTGCTCAACACGTGCGTCATAAAAGTGTTGAACTCTGGTTCTGTAAAAATCCAGAATGCCACCTTTGCTCTATGAAATAAAATCAAGTCACCTTGGGTTATTCACACATCATCACCATATTGAATAAAAATCTATCATTATTATTATATTACAAGCATACACATTTAAGTACTGCATATAAAGGCGTCACACTGCCTTATAGTTTTCATACCTTATCAGCGATAAGAAGTCGGATCATAGCAGCAGCAGTGTTTGGCTGTGATAAGAATGCCTGCGTAATATTATGGTACATCATGTGAGGATTGAATGTTAACATGTCATCCAATCTCAAAAGGCCATCCAATTGACTGGCTGTATTCCCTCTGGCACCCAAGAAAAGCATGGAAAGAGAACTGGTAATTGTGAAGGGACTAACTACCATATTTCCGTATGACGTGGATGATTTGGAAACTGGATTTGTCAAGCTGCTGAAAAGTCGCAAGGCAATCCTATTATTTATGTCAACAAAAGACCGCATCTCTGGATCCACACTTGTCAGTGTAGCTTCAAGACCAGGATTTCCAGGTGGCGCGGGTCCGAATTCTGGCCTTTTTTCAGTTATGATAGGTTGACTCTCCGTTTGCAAATGGTTATTTGGTTGATTGGGAACATGAGCATTTGGTAAATGTGCGGCAGAAGCTTCATGTCCATGTCCATCCCCATGCCCGCCATGGCCATGTCCGTGTCCTGGTACAACTAGCCCGTGCTGATGTTGGTAATGATGATCATGATGGTCTGTCAAATTTTTGCGAACATTTTGAGGAAGGGCTTGTGGTGGAATAGCAAGCAATCTGTCAGGGGCAAAAGTTTGAGTTTCAGGGCCATAGCTTTCACCAGGATGCTTGTAGTTGGCATTTAATAATCCCGTTAAGGGATCAGTGTCATCAGCGGCTCTATAAAAAAGAAATAATAATGGAATATTATAGCATGGCTTGGTTTGTGGAACTGCGACATGCTGTGAAGCAGAAATGAAAGTTTAGCTCACCCATGTTGGTACTGCAAATGTGAAGGTCGCGGCCTGTGCAAATAATCAGGTAAGTTTGCAATGGGTCTCTTAGGATCCTTAGGGGCTGGTCTTGCCTTGGTTGGTTTAGTGTTCTTGACAAATGGTCGAACATTGTTGTTTGGTCTGCTTGAGGTCTGATTTGGACGTGGACGCTTCCTGCGTTTTGATTTGTTTGTTGGTGGTGGAATATAGACTTCTTCTGATGAAACTATTGTATCTGACAATGGCTGAATGGCTTCTACGAGGGGCACGTATACACCGTGATGGAATGTCTGATATGGATCAAATCCAAATATTTCGTCATCATAAAATTCATTGGGTCTCTTGCTACTCGTTGTCTCATTTCCGGGACGATTTTCAGACATGGCTGATAACGGTTTCTTGGATGGTCGCACGTATGGCCTGACTGTTGAAAACTCGACTTCAATGTCAGTTTCAGACTCTTGCTCATCTAGCTCATTGTCTTCACTTGCAGCAGATTCAGTGTTTCCGCTTGATGCACTGGAGTCAGTGCTATCATCATTTCCTTCCATTTGATCAGGAACGCTAAGCTCTCCTGATACGTCGATTGGAATTCCAGGAATACGCATATCCACTGGAGGCTGCTGTTGTAGTGGAACTTGCTGGTCTACTATGGCCTGTTGTTGTAGGGCAACCTGCTGTTGTAATGCAACCAATTGTTGTGCAGCCTGCTGTTGTAGTGCAACCAATTGTTGTGCAACCTGCAATTGTTGTTGTGCAGCCGATTGATCAACTGGAACCTGCTGCTGGACGAGAACCTGTTGTGGAATGGTCAATTGTTGTTGTAAGGGCACCTGTGGCTGTAATTGTACTTGCTGTTGTACCGGTATTTGCTGGGGCAATAGCAACTGCTGTTGTATTTGGGCTTGTTGGACTGGGACCACTGGAGCAACGTTCGGAAGCACTGGAGGTTCCGGATCAAAAACATCAGCGCTGGAAACTTGGACCACGGGAGTGAATGGTCTGCCCATTTGCTCAGCTTGCTTGATCATTACTTCAAGTGCAGACATTGGCTTTTCAGTGGTGGAAGGCGCTGGTGGCTTTGTGCTGATCATTGGTGGGGAACCTTGATACGGGGGTGGTGGAACATCGGCAGTTGACATGTCTGGGGAATACATCACAGGCTTATCTTTCTTGACAATGTTTACCAGGGACTGCTGAGTCTTCACATCCAAACCAGAGTTGAACAAGTTTCCATATGCAAAACTTTCCGTTGTTTGAGGTGGTCGTGGTCGTAACGTTGTTGATGCACGTACAAGTAAAGGTCTAGTCGTTGTGGGTCTTGTGGTCCTGGCTGTTGGTCTGGGGGTGGGTCTGGTTGTAGTCGGCTGGATCTTTGCGGTAACTCTTGGAGTTATTCTTGGAAGGAAAGTTGAGAATGTTGTCCTTGCAGTTGTTGTTGGAGGCGTTCTGGGAGCCTGCGTTGTTGTTCTTCTTGTCGTTGTAGTGGTCCTCCTAGTGGTGGTTGTGGTTGTTGGTGCCCTTGTGGTTCTAAGTTGCGTTGTTGGCCTTGGTGTTGTCGTAGTTGTTGTCGTGGTTCGTGCTGTAGGTGGTCTAGTTGTTGTTGTTGTTCGTGTGGTAGTAGTAGTTGGCCGGGGAGTAGTAGTTGTGGTGGTAGTCGTGGTTGTTGTAGTCGTCGTGGGTTTCCTGGTAGTAGTTGTTGTAGTTCTTGGAGTGGTTGACGTAGTCGTGGTCTGCTGAGAAATTTTTGAAGTATTCCGAGAATTAATTGAGCTGAGTACATCGTTTACAATATTCTCAACAGGTCTTTGCATAAGAGAATCATCAGAGGACAGAATTGCCCCAGATATTTTATGCATGGCATCTGAAACCTAATGTTAAAAAATAAAACATAAAAAATTATTGATGTGTTATGTGGTAAAAGTTTATGTTACAATTAGTATGTCCTGTGTTCTAACGGTCGGCAATATACAAAAAGGAAAGTTAGTAGAGGATAGGGTATGAAAAAAATGTTTGGTGTAATGTTTCTGTTCTGAGAGGAGGGATGGAAGGATTATATATACCAGCATGTCCACACCACACTCCTCTATATCAGCGCGATGTTGGCAAAGAATAGAAGCTGTTAGCTGATCAATAATGTCACTTTTATACATCCTATTAATTTGTACCTCGGAAGAGGGGCCCGTATCAGTATCGTCTTCACTCTTATCTTCTACCGGCACCATTACAACCACCTTGGCAAAATCATCAATTACATCTGTAGAGGATGACGCAGGGTCGAGGGATCCAGCATTTACTTCTACTTCCATCTCATCGTCGTCATCTCCATTTAGGCCTGTACCTGGCATATTTTTCGGGGGTGCATCGTCCTCAGGAAGTGGCATAGCCACGGGAGGTAGACTATACCCGGAAGATTGTTTGGTTTCTTCTGGCTTGTTTGCATTTTTATTGTTGTCGTTGCTTTTGTCATTGTTGTTTTTTGCACTGTTCCCAGAATTAGCTTTCACAATATTTGCAGAATTGCTTTTTACATTGTTGGCAGTATTGGTTAAGGTAACAGTGATTGGGGCTTGAACAGGTGCATCATTTTGAGCATGTTGTTTTTGAGCTTGTCTCACAATATCTTTGAGTGCATCAATAACTCGAATTCCGTCGTCGTCAGCTCGCCTGCTCGATTTCGTTAGAAGGCTTTTGAAGAAGGGTGGTAAAGTTGATGGGGTTGGTTTTGGGGGCACCGTTGACTCTGTGGTGATATATGCAGATTCTGTAGGGGCTGCTGATTCACTGACTGCTGGGGGTGCTGGCGTTGTAACCACCGGTGAAAAAGTCTCCTCTTCCACCAAATCCTCTTCTGCATTGTTTCGTATGATTGCGTTTGCATGTACATAAACTGGTGATTGGGATGGTGGGGATGGCACTCTGGTTGTGGTGGGTTCAGTACCTGAAGATGCAGTTGTTAGGGCCAAAGTAGAGTCTGTAGGTGATTCAGACGGCAATGACAAATACGCCGATGCACCGGTCGCGTCTTCGTCCGCATACAGGGATTGGACTAACGGGGGAGCGGTAGTGTCCTCCAATGACACTTCCTTGTTGCTTCTACCCTCCGCATTATTGAGAATCACGGAGACAGATGTGACAACGCTATAATTAAAGACATACATTCATCCATGAATATAATATCATCAACAAAAGACCACTCTTTATAAAAACATAAAACGCATTGTTTGATGCACGCACGATCTGCGATCTTCTTTTCACAAAATCTTTGAATGAAATTTTGTTAAAAATAGCGTGGGACATTGTTGACAGTGTGAATGACACTTGATTGGAATTTATATGTTTTTATAGACGTGAAAAATTTGTACACAAAGTTTATCGTTTAAAAGAATCCCATTCATTTAGGCACAAATTGTCATTTCTTGATTTCTTTCCCTTTAAAACAAAGTAACGGTGCTTCGTTTTTTGCATTATATGCGAACTTTTATACTCAAATGTTTGTGTAGATAGAGCTTCTTAGTATTTTTAGAGTTCTTTGCTAACTGTGAAGTAAATACATACATGATGATATACGATGCATCCTTCACCTTCCCCTATGCCAAGAAATTTTGTACTTAAAATGTCTGAAATAGCGTAATTTCATTTTATTTCTTACAAACTTTTCGTGTTTCCGCAACCCTACATTGAATGAAAAAATGCATTCCTGTACATTATTTTTGATAGTATTTATGTGATGTAAGAGGATCATCATCATAAAGTAGCGTCAGTCAGTTTATCATTTTCTTAGCTACCTTGCTCTCAAGCTAAAGAATCTAATTTCTACCTAGTGGCATTTCAGAAGAAAAAAATATTCTGCTTTTCTATGAACCTTTGTTACAAAATATCTTCATGCGTGACTGCCCCTTAAAAGAACGGTTACCGTACCGTATGTAGTATCTTTTTCAATCATACCCGAAATAAAAGCAGCAAAAAAATGTAAAGATACGAGAAAATTTTTAGTCTAATTTATCATTACACCACACTTAAAGGCTTGAGTTTTTTATGTGTGCATTGTGTGCTTTTTATATAAATTTCATGGCTCTTTGAAAACGGTGCAATGTAGCCCTGACCGTGACTTTGAATGTCCCTACTACTTGTTTTCCGTACATAGGTTACAGTTTCATTGGTTATGCTTGTTGAAAATTCGGTCTACCAACCATCTTACCCTGATTCACAATACTCCGTTTCTGGCTGCCACATTACTTATTTTTATGTTTTTTGCAACCAAAAATGGCGAAGCGAAATATTAATTGCTCTCTTAACAGTAAGCGTGAAACACTTATGTAACACATCTTGGTGTGATTACCGTTGCTTAAGTCAAAATTTATTGTTAGGTTTTATGTATATTAGTTAAGCCTTTTTGCACTTGATTGTTTTTTTATGAAAGATGTGTGCTATACTGTGGTCTATCAACCGAAAAAATGAGAGAAATCAAATTGGCTTGGGGCTGTGGCTTAAGGCTAAGAATGTTGTGTGTAGGCATACTTTAGCATGTGGATAAACTGCTCTTTTAAACTTTTTTGCTTGTATATATTTTTAAAAATCAATGCATTTCATCTATATTTTCACAATAATTGGAAAGCCTTCGTAGCGTTAATGTTGATAAAAAAGGCTTGTTGAAATTTCAAAGAAAATTTCCAAAAGAAAACGTTCTTCTTTCTCTGTTCCCAAGAAATTATGACTACAAATGAGATATTTTAGCCACTTAAAATTATTAAAAAGGTGATAAGTTTAAAGAATGAAACATGGTATACCTTGATCCAATGATCTCTGATGATGCTGAACACTGTTGGGCATGTTGATACACTAGAAAAATGATCACACAGTTCCTAAGATAGCACGATTTCCTTTTTCCTTTCGTCATTTCATATGCAAAGAAGCTGTAGAGCGTTCCAACAAGATTGTTATTGAGAAGCACCCTTTCTCTACTAGACTTTTTCCATGCGTGTATTTCAGCGAAAAAAGTAATCACTTAAAACAAAGCACTTTCTGCTAAAACTAAAGCTAAAAATAATTTGATGATGTCGACGAGTTTTGTTTTGTGATTCTTTCTGAAAGGTTAATGCTTCCCACGCATCACCACAGAAGTATAAACAATTTGAAACAAATAGGTGCTTATTACTTCCTTACTTGGAGCAAGTTAACTTGCTTTGCGAGAATTTTTGTTAGAAATGAACAAAAACCCGAGATGTATAAATTCTCCCTTTTTCTGGTGAACAGGTTCAATAAGCTTCCTGCGTAATCAAATTATTTTCGGTCTGATGATTACATCAAAGAGTTGAGAAAATCACTACTTTCATGATGAGCTCTTCTTCCATTTATCTTCCACCTGGCACACCAAAAGAAAATTTACTGATAGAAATATTGAGAGCAGAATAGTTTTTAAACTTGCTAGAAACAACCGAAGGCTCTCTCTTGTGGCTCGCTCAAGTGTTCTAAACGGACTGAGAAAATTTGCAATGGAGTAGCTAAGGCTCTTCAACGGACCCTCTTCTAACACAGGCATTATTATCATCATACCGTTTTATTAAGATTTTTTCATATAAAAAATCTATTTGATGAGTTTCAAGCATTTTCCCCGTCTCGATTGCATAATAGCATAGAATACATGAAGTGGGCGAAAGGTACGCTGCGGGCATAAGTGTAAGCACGAGTGGATGTGTAACCCGAATTGAAATGCAGACTGCAGTTAACTTTAATTCTGATCTTTCTGCTGATTCAAGAAAACGAAAAAGCTTGATACGCTCGATATTTCTGTAAACTGTGAAAGAAACAAGGATAAAATATCATTACTTTTAAAATATATGAGATAACCCCTCTGTGCCTACATTTTTATCTTCATTGTAATCATGATCAATGTGGCGATGCATACATATAGCTCAACTTTTAGACAATGTATTCAGAATTACACCACCGACCACACTGTTAAAAAACTAAAATTATTTAGCAAAGAACAGATAATGAACTAGCAAAGAACTATCATTGATAATGGCACTGCATTCGTTTTAAGCTCTTTCCATGTGTGACTAATTTGTAATAATTCTGACAACAATTTGTCCCTGCAATTTGATTATAAAAATATTTCCTGTTTCCTGAAGACATTTACTGTATTTATGTTCGTAATGGGTTTCAGGTTTAAAAAAGGCATCCGAATTAGCTTATTGAGTTAGCTTAGCAGTCATGATGTGCTTTTATTTTATGAATGAATCCACTTTTGGAACGATCTATGCAAATCTGAGGGAATTACTATGGGTCATTTGATAGATTTTCATAATAAAAACTAATTCAAAAATCCCTTTGCATGACCCATTTCAATTAGGTTTTGCAAGGCTACGGATGCGGGCATAACTTGCTTATTTGGGAGGTTTTGCAGTTTCAAACAGTAAAATGCACTGTAGTGTGCATGTACATAATATTTCACGGAATCTCAATTTACATCTTTGTTGCAACTTTTCGATTTGTTTCATATTTTTAAGACAGGTAGCCATTGTACCATTTCTTGACTCTCACTCAGGCAGTGCAGTGTGCAAAAATACTACCAGTTTTCTTTTTTGCCTTCAACTTAATCCATCAATCAACCCATCATTTATATGAGTTCTAATTATAAATGCCACTTTAGTTAAAATGATATTCATACATATTTCATGCTACGTTAATTAAAAATTAAAGTTGAATGTTTGTACATTTAACGCTGCAAGAAATTTACGTTTCGTGTTCAGCAAGGCAGGGAAAATTTATTCGGCTACATGATCCGTTTGGAAAAACAGAGAAAATGGGGAATTTGATTTTCATTCTCGTTTCAGTACATTGGTCAATCTTATCGGTTTTCGAATCGTGATACAAAAATATCCAACTTATTCTCAACTCTTTATTGTCAACCATGGCCAGAATCGTCCTAACCTGATAAACAGAGGTGTGAAAAGTCAGCAACGCAATGAGCAATTAGTGCGCTTTGTTCACACGCTTACTATTCACCGAGCTTGTGTAAAATGCTCTTGCTGAAGAATTCGCTGCGAAAAAACTTAAAATAAAACTTGAGGGCATCCAAAAATCGTTTGTCTTTCTCAAAAAAAAAGCAAATTACAGTTCGCTTATCTTTTTCCATCTTGTATTTAGTGATCATTCTTTTATAAAATCTTCTACATATACAATATGCATACATTACTGCAGACAAGAATCATGGCAAGGTAGACGACCTGAAAAATGGTAGCATCATGAAATAACCATGATATTAACAATCACATCGAGCCATGATAGTTCCTTACAACAGGCTTGCATATAACCGTGAACACTTCGCTACACACGGTGGTGCGGAGGTGTAGTTGAATTAATACCTTGCATTATGCCAACCACTACCGCATCTCTCCCTGTAAGTCGGTGCTCATTATTTCAAGATTCTATTAAATGTAAGATGATGATGAGATGAAATAATGAAAACCGTAAAGCATCTATCTGAATGCAATATGCCATGTAATGTACATACAAGCACTCAGTGAAATTAAATTCGGCTTGCGGATGCAAAATAATATCCCATAGTGTTACGTTGTTAGACAAAATACTTTGAATAAATTGTGCGGAAGTAAAAGACAAACAATGTTAGAGCATTAAAAAATGTTTACCGCACCGGTAAAATTAAGTGGTTGCCTTGAATTGTAGTGCATGAACAGATTTTCGCTTACCCTAATCTGAACCAGAGTGTGATGCCGATGCGAGCATCTGCCAGGAATTCTCAAGGTAATTAGTAAGTTCAAAAAGGATAAACGGAAACAACAGTTTAATGCCAAAGATGAATTTAAAAAAAATATCATTAAAAAACAGGCAACTTATAATTCAAAATCAATTTTATTATTAATTATAATAATATTACAGCTTCATTAAGATGTTCACAAACAATGCAATAATACAATTTCGTGTTTCGTATTGTTACACTATATAGGAAAAGCTTTGTCACAATATAGTTTAATTCAATTCATTGCTTCCAGTTGTGTTTTTCAATTTCCTGCAAACAACGGCAATCACAAGTATTATTTAAGATGTAATCTAATTTTCTCTACAAGGAAATAAACATTTTTGACAGGAGTTGCTTGTTTGATCGAGCAATTTGTGTATCCTTATCATCATCATTACCTTCGCGCAATTCAACACAGTTTTGCCGTACTAATACCGACGATGCTAACGATCAAGTCAAATCGTTCTTCGGATGATAACATAGTATGTAATGTGTAATGTTAATAGTATTTTCAAAAAATGTAGTCAACATAACATAGTAAATAAATCAGTTATATCGATTTTCCGGTTTTTGCGTACATATGTAAAATTAGCAGTTTACCATAACCAACCCTTACAGTGTATAAAAACGACACTTTTGGGGAAGAATAATCAGGAATTAAAGTGCGTTTTTATGTACCTTATCTTATTACAACATCGAACGACTTTTTAAATATTTTGGTAAATTGTAGAGATATTCTACGCTAAAACGCTGTTTCACATTTTTCATTCTTCTTCCAAAATCCATTTGCGATGCGCCATTCGGCTTCCCAACAATGTACCACGGCGCATTCATAAGACCTTCAGAGAAAGACTACACACCTTGACTTCTTCACCCATTTCATCACTTCATCACTGTCAAATTGCTTTGACTAGTACAATAAGCATTAGAAAACACCATGAACATTAAATCTACAAAAATTCATACAATAATTTACAATTCGAAATTCAATTCTCTATCTTAAAGAGCTACACTATGGAATATAATTTACTTACAAAACGAAAAATTACTCAACTTAATCAACTGTTGTATGAATTTATAAATTGCGTTAGAAATTCACAATTATTTTCACAGCGGAAGAAATTACAAGCAAACACCAGTTAATTTTTATATACACAGTTTACTCAATTTGCTGATTTACACACCCAAAAATTACGAAAGATGAAACGACATTTGTCCTTCCTCCACGGCAGTTCGTAATCGCAATCGCATTATCTCAATGCTTGTGTAATCAGGAAGTTTCAAATAATTGACACAAGTCATTACTGATGGCAAATAACTGTCAGCATCAGCTTGACCTTCCACTGTTTTCCGAACGATTGTCAACGGGGGTTGCAAAGCTTTGAAACCTGCAAATCAAAGAGAATTTTTATTAATACACGTCAAATTGACAAATATGTGCACACTTACATAGATAATCAATTGAGGAAGTATGAAACTTACCACCGACTGGAAGACGTGGAGATCCTGTTACAAACTGCACGAATTTCCTTCGCTCCTTAGCATCATATGACGACATGACTTCGTACAAATACTGAATTGCTCGCGACTCTTGTGTGTACCCATGATCCGGGCGGCAACACTCCATCAAGGTTTTCAAGTCCCAAGATTCTCCAACAGACTAAAACAATTACAGCACAAAATAAATAATTAATACTCATACGCCAAGAAGTTTACAAAAACACCATCCAGCCATCCATTGTTTACACAAAAAATATACCTGATTAGCGCCGCAAAAGACCATTTCCAATTCTTCTGGGTAGAACATTTTCAACGATGAAGATGGGAAAACTGAATCAAACCCTTCTCTCCAAGCTTCCATTTGACGAGACACGCCTCCAATCATAGTCCAATAGCACACCAACTGCAATTTCACAATATTAACGATTAATTAAGATGATTAGGCATGCTAAGCTATACAAAAGTTCCCCAGTACTACAACCACCAATAAGCTTTCTTACCTTAATATAATCCTCTAAGTTATGAATTGTGACAGGTATATCTTTTCCTCCTTTGCGCAATTCAATTGACGGATGACCAGGAAGCGTAAAATCAAGTCCCAAGTCACAGATACGGCAGCCATCCAAAGTGACCGACTCCAGTGCAGTTTCTAATTCACTTCCTTCCAAACGCATTTCCAAGCGTTTCCTCTTCTCAACAACACTTACTAATTGACGTATACTTCTGGCAACCGTGGAGTCGACATCAGCAACATCAGCCAGGCACAGAGATGCATCACCCACTAGAGCCCATCTGTACATGGCTTTACTCATTGGCAAATCAATCTGTAATCAAGCAGGAGAAACGAACATTGAATGATTAACTTTTCCTTAACCCTGTTCAGCCATAAAAATTATGCTCTTCAAAATAGTGTATTCGCTTACCATTCGTGAATCCATAACCGCTTTGGCCATAAATTTTCCCATAAACTTAAACTTTCCCTTGATCTTCGATATGTGACCAGCTTTAACTGATTTTGACACCGGTTTTGGAAACAAGCCAACACTTGTTTGCACATAAGTTTTAGTTTTGGGATCAACCTGAGAATCCTCGTGAATTGAAAACTCGGAAGATGACTCGCAATGCCAAAGGTCAAGATCCTTCTTCTGAAGTTCTTGAGACACAAGTGCGTAAAATTCAAGAGTAGGACCCAACCCTGTTCCAACTTCGTTTTCATACTGAATTTCCAAAAGTGGACGTGATGAACCAAAATCCGACATCAACTGCTCGGCATGATGAAGAATATTGTCTCGAGAAATAGTCCTTTTCCTTCGGTCTAATCTAGGAGTAACTCGATCTTCTCTATCAGAACTATTAAGCTCCGGTACAGTATCCAAAAGTCTTTGAAGAGCTCGATCGCGATCAAATGTGACTGAGTAGAAGAGCATTTGACGTGTTTCAAATGGGAACAGGAAGGGGCACGTGGCTCCTATCTGCTGCAACCACTGGGGCAAGTTTCCAGTCATTATTACCACAGGATCTTGAAGCTGGCGCTGTGCCTTTGCTGCAACTTTGGTATTTATAAATTCTGACATGGGTAACAAACCCGGGCCTGGTAATATGGGCCAGTACAAATAGCGCCAATAGCGGCATATACCATGAATCACACGAAGAAGGGTTAGGACAGGAATACTAGGATCATTGATTGTCACAGATTCAGGAAGTTTGCCACTTAAATAGGGTAAGAAAGGAGCAGCAGGGACAGGTACCACACCCTCGTGCCACAAGGGATCTTTCTTGGACTTAGAAGTATATTTAATAGCTGATGATTTACTCTTTTTGGAATAATCTTTTGTGTTAGTTTGATTTGAACTACTGACTGATGATCGCTCCTCAGGCACAGGACGATAGTAAATCGTATGCGTCTGTGACCATATCCCAGAACTTCCAAGTAAACCGGATGTTGGGTCGAAATCAGCATCAAGTTCACCGTTGGGATCTCCACCACTAACTCCAAACTGACGAATCGCTTGGTATACTGTCATATTGTAAGGAAGGACATGATCCCCAATTAAAAACTCTAGTTTATGACGAGCATTTCCGTGGGATATCACAACTGCCGCCAATGTGTCATCCATGTCATCATCACTGTAAAATATTATTTCATTTTTAATGTCCAGTTCAATCAGTAAGAGATTCGGTTTTCTACAGTTAGCATTGAATTAACACGAGACATACCTGTTATCTTCATCTGAATCCCCACTATCACGAGATTCACGAACCCGACCAAATCCTTTGGCAATTAAATAGCGCTCAATAGTTTGGACCAATGCCAACGAGTCGATTTTCACTGGGCCACCTTTCCATTGTCTCAAATTTGTACAAGCAGGATGACGTTGCAAAATGCACTGTTAGGATATTATAGTAATTAATATGAATTACATGAAATTACCCCAATTAGTACAACATGCAACAAATGACACGAATAAAAACGAAACATACCTTCAACTGATGGGTATTAAAAAATCTTATGGCTGAGGTGGGCGCAGCCCGAGAGCTTCCAGAAGCAGCTGGAAGTTCATGAACCTTAACTTGGAACTGCTCCAATTGCGAGAAACATGAGTTCAGCTTTTGGACAAGTGTAGATAAAGCACTTCCTCCAGCACTTGCACGAAGACAAGCATCGAGATCAAGACCAGCCAGTGGGTCCAACTGCATTTGAGGATTTAAAAATCACAATCAATACCATGTACACATTTTGATGCCAACGTATGTACGTGTGAAGATACACAGAATTAAGCACATTCATGCTGCACACTTACCGGGCAATCCGCGAAGATGTGTATAAACCAACGTAAACGTTCTTCTCGACATAAAACATATCCATCGACGTCAGTTAAGAACGCAAGAAGAGCTCCAATGAGACCGGAATGATTGACTTCAAATGATGAGATATCTGACTCCACTACCACACTTCTAAGTTCCCTCAAAGCATCATTCATCTTGGAGCCCTATTGAAAATTTAAATAGAAAATTGTAATCAATTTAATCTAACGAACTGACACTGAGTTTCCAAGTTGTAGTGAAGTAACTTACGGAACGAAGATTCGTAATTATAGAGGTCAACTTTGGTAAGATGCCCAAGTCATCAGAGATACTATTCCCACTAACTGATGTGACATCAGCACCTTTCCTACAGTACTTGGATGTGAACAGAAGTGACTGTTCCTTCAGCCAAGACTTCACTTGTTCCTTGTATGATGCAGCCAAAAATGCATTCAAATTGTTCCCTCTATTTGTGCTAACTGGATTCCCAACCGCAGTTGGTAGCTGGACGTGATGTGTCCTTTCAACCTGAGTACTTGCTCCCGATTGCTGATTGTTGTTTGAATTACTACTGGCAGATGTACTATCACCACCACGAGTCCATCTTGATGGATGCAGACTTGCAAAAAATCCAGATTTTCCATTTCCCCTTTTGGCTTGAGGGTGTGGATTTCCGCCGGACGAGCTACTTTGTGCTTGTCCTCCTATAGAACAGAAAATTCAACGTTGAGTGGCCATAGTTTATAAATGAAAAATAGTTGATAATAGATCATGTTAAAAACCAACTTACTTCCAAAGATATCGTGAACAACACATGTTGAGGCTGCTGCCCCTGCAGTGTTCGCAGTTATCATTGAAGGATCTTCTTGTCGCTGTCTCCGAGAAGTTGATGTAGGGATGGGCCGCTTTGATACCCTCTTCCGCTTAAATGGATCGTTTATCCTAAAGCAAATAAAATTTGAATGATGAATTATTTTTACACATTAGGTACAGGCACAACAAGATATTTTGCACGGGTCAACAAAAAACACAAGGTAATCATTATTCGTAATGTCTGTGTTTGGCTTACGCTTGAGATACTTCGTCAGCTCTCTTGTCCATTCCACTATTTCCCCTTGAACTGGAAGGCGTGGCACTGTCCGTGGAAGATGGGCCTGTAGATTCCACATAATCGATTCCGCCTGCATGTTTTAAGTTCGCACCGCTGCTAGACTCGGCTTGCATAATTGATGGAGCTGAACCGAAACTCACGGCTTCAGCACCAAGAACACCGTCAGCTATTTCTTTGGTACCTTCTTGTGCTTGGCTTGCATCTAACAGAGAACTAGCTGGAGCACTTCCAGCGAGACTGGAACTAGTCGATGGTTCATTGCTATCACCAACTGACGAAGGCTGCTGCATGAAAAATCCACCCAAACACAAACCATATGGTGACGGAGGCAAATGAGGA
This sequence comes from Entomobrya multifasciata, assembly GCA_034693345.1. Classification (NCBI taxonomy): domain Eukaryota; kingdom Metazoa; phylum Arthropoda; class Collembola; order Entomobryomorpha; family Entomobryidae; genus Entomobrya; species Entomobrya multifasciata. Next base: position 28,547 of record JAQFXM010001177.1, read on the forward strand.
ACTGAAACAGGCACAGGCAGCGGCATAGGCTGGATTTGCATTGGCAATGGAGTCAATGGTGGCGGCGCCGGAACATTTACGTTCATTACTGGTATTTGAAGCTGGGGAACGCTCGGAAGTAATGGAATGGAAGTAGGAACTACACCTCGCACATTACTTGAACTTGTTGGCATTGATGATGGCACGCCTTCATCCAAACTACGTGAAAAACTAGTTGATGATCCTGAAGAAAGCGCTGCAAGACTTGAAGGTATTGGTCCACTGGAAGAAGATCCAAGGAGAGATACAATTTCTGATTTCACTGGAGACGGTCCAACCACCTCTGACGTCGAGATTCGGGATATTTGATGAAACACTCCTACAACCAAACAAAATTCAATTTTAAGTAGAATATTATTCCTAAAAACTACCAATAGATAGTTGGTTAATAAGATTCTTGTATGAAATGTTTACCTTCTCGGCGGAAATACACCATAAATGTATCTTGTAGCTTTTCCATGAACAGGCAACTCAATTGGAAAGCGCCAACGACGATCTTGAGATCACTAGATCCAAGCATACTTGCCAGATTATTCGACACCGTTTGTGGCTTCAATGATTTCTCCAGGGACTCCGCTGGAAGGAAGTGCACGATTCTTAACAGAGTTTTCACACAACTTTGTCGTACTGCTGGACCCGCAGAGGAACTATTAGCCTCGCTTAGTAGTGCAAAAAGAGGTCGTAGAAATGGTAGACTAAAGTCTGGATGCATTGACAAGTACGCCGTTCGTACATCCGGAACCAATTTATCATTCGAATTATCGGCTAAAATATAAGAGATATAAAAGATTGTAAACATACATTACATTGATTAAATGTTGATACCAGCTAAATGTGTGAACAAGTCAGAATCCAAATCATTCAACTTACCGGTAGATCGCGCATTGAAGAAAGGGTTGACTTTCCTTTGCACGGTACGGGCAGTTCCAGTGTCTTCATTAATCTGTTGCATTCCCAAAAAGTCAACTGTATATGTACGGCCTTGCATGGATAAACTAACTTCATCCTCTCCCGACTGATGTGCAGCCTATTAAGAGTTTACAAGTATTTAACTTAGAGCATAAACTTACAAGCAAATATACTACTAACTACAGAGTGCAAAGCGAATACAAAACAAAATGTACAAAACGAATTTTTACCTCAATAATCCTGGAATCGAAGGAAGAATACGAATTCCACTGGCCACGATCATCTTTCCATTGCCATTGCACAGCATCTTGTTGGAACATATTTCCAGGATTTGTCATCATCGTATTTACCATGAAAATTCCATCCTTGGGAAGTTTTGGCAATAACTCGGCAATCAGCCCAACGATTTCAAGAAGTTCTTGAGGATTCCGCGCAACTAGTTCAACCTGCAACACATTATTGATAATTGTGGATTATTTATATGTATTCATACCATAACGAATGCAATGATAATCATATATGTAAGAAATTTTTGTGTTTCGATTTTACTTACAACAAGACCTACCTCATCCGATACGACTTCAGCACCGGAATTGGAAGAACCAAGAAGTAGAGAGGATAGTGTTCCTACAATATTTTGTTCCAGCAATTTAACAGCTATACTAGGAGATCGAGCACACAACTGAGCCAGCATTCTCAAAACAAGTATGAAAGTTCCAGTGCTCACTAGTGGTGGTGTGACTACCAACTGAAAATACACAAGACATTAAACGTAAATATTTCATGAAACCATCTTTTAAGTAGATGTTTATTGACCAACATATTGCTTCACATACCAGTTGTTGAAGATTTGCAAGTAATTCTGGACTTGCTATTTCATCAAGTCGCTTTGGTTCATTCGCAACGCAATCCACGAGCCGACTGAAGGCTAAACATACACTTTCAACACTTTTCTTATCTTGTTGAGTGAGACGGGAAGCAAGAAATGGTAAAGAATCATGGACAAAATGATATTCGTCTGTGTGAATATTTTGACAACAATTCGCTGTGATGGAGAGCGCTGCTCGTTGTGCAGTGATACTGAAGAAATCCAAGAAAGTTAAACACGCGCTTACACCTCGCTGAAAAGCACATAAGAAAATTAGTTCATGAGATGCCAAAGAAAATTGTAACATCAACTACTACATACATAGTTCAATTTCTATTTGAAAATATTAACTTACAGCTTGAAGGATAGCTTTTGCATGCCTACGTGATAGCATCTCCAAAGCAGTCAAACTTTGTTCTGCAACATCCATACATTGAATTACTTGTAACTTTTCCAAAAATACTGGAACTGCTTCAGCCACAACCGGAGTTGAACGGGGTAAAGCTTCCATCATGTAGGTCAACGCACGACAAGCGTGATTCATAATATCAAAATTATGTTCCATTGAGAGCAAAGTAATAAGTGCAGGAACAGTTTGTTTAACTGGGAAACCAGCCAAGGTGTCCTCGTTGCCCATTACCAAGAGCTGACACATTTCAATAACAGCTTGAAGTTGCTGTCCTTCGTCTCCTACAGCCTGTAGTCCCTGAAGTAATTGCTGTGCTTTTGTCACTAAAAAAACAATTGTGTCGATTAAACAATTGCTTGATTAACAGTGAGTAAAAATGAGTACCCTTAAGCAATCAGACATACCTGATGAGTTATTCATCCCGCGATGCAACAATTGTTGCATTCTGGGCGCAAGTGAACCAAAAAGGTGAGGCGGTAGACCACGGGCCTCAAGTAGTGCCTGCAACCGTCCCATTTCACTTTCGTCAGCATCGGCTTCACCAGTTAGCATAGCCAGCCCTCGGCTGAACGCAGATGCAGCAGTAGATCCACCGATTGAACCTGGTCCACTGGCTCCAGCTTCTGTATCCCTACTTGTTCCAGTTGAAGATCCCGGCTGATGTGATGAACCAGCGGGTGGGTTGTTCATACCCGGTTCCCCAGATTTCCCTGTGGCACTGGAAGGACCCCCGCTTGCCTCTGAAGACGAAGGACCTCCACTGCGGCTGCACCTTTCGCAAAAACAATATTTACATTAGAAATACGTACAAAATAGGTAAAGGAGCTAATTTCCGTGCAACGTTAAGATTCTAAGTAGCAGATACACTTGCTGAAGCGTGGACTAAAACAACCGTAGCTTTACAATAAATCTGCGAAAGAGTATGTTCGCAATACGAAAGAATGTAAGCAAAATGTACATGGGTGATCTAATCTAATCTCATATATAGAGTACATTTTCCCCCTAATATCGCTAAAAAAAAGTCCTTACGATCGCTTTTTGCAAGTGTACCTCTTCCTAAAAAGTATCTACATATTATATCTGGAGTTGTACACGGTGTCATTATTATTTATATCGGCTTGTGGTTGCCATTCGTTTATCTCCACTTCTTCTCTTGCAGCATGAATCCATTGATCTCTCCAAAAGAAATCATCACCGAATTCAATATTTTCAAAATCGACTAATCCATCTTCAAAAACCCATACATTTGGAAAGGGTACTTCATCTCCCATTCTAAGCTAGTGATATCTTTCTATTGCGTAAGTTAGATTTGGTTGATTTACGTTGAATGAGAAAAACAACTTTTCACATGATACTTTAACAAAATTTAGACTTTCGAATTTTTTACAAGAATGAATTCCTAGTACATCGTTTTTCACAATTCTTAAGACCTTTGAATGAAACTACGGTGATGTTATATCTAAACTAACATATTGTAATATTGTAAAATGAGTGATGTTAATCTAACTACAGAATGGGTATGGTGACTCCCGCTAATTACTTTTCTATGGGTAGTCAGATAATGAGGCAATTGCTCTCTTCAACATGACACTTCACTATTTGAATTTAAAATTTTTAATTATGTAAAGGCTTACCTGCTACTGGCACAGGACCCCGTTGTGTTAGATGATGACGCTGTGGTAGAACCACCACGTCCAGTAAGTCTGGTAGTATTTGTTGAGCTTAAGCTAGTCGACGTTGTAGATGAAGGAGTAGCAGAAGATTTCGAAGGTCCTTTCTTCAAATTTCTTTCCTTCTCGCTTAAAATATGCGCTACTCTGAGGTTAGTAATACCTCGGTGAGACTTATCCTTTGATTCTTTTCCTCGAGCGTTGGCAAGAGTACAACCTTCAGCAGTTGTGTCTGCTCCGGAGCGACTGCGCAGACGATAAGGGAAGTAGTTCCCCTGACTATCTCCCTCAAGTCGTTGTCGTGATGATGGCCCCGGTCGATCTGGTGTATCAAGATCTTCAGCTGGCTCGTCGGTATCAGAACTATTCTTCAAGGGCTTTGCAGCACTGTCAACAGATGAAGCTTCAGGAGCCTCTTGATGACTTCGACGTCTTGAATGGCGTTGCTTTGAACGATGCTTGCCGGAGGACCGGATTCCAGATGAACTTGGAGAATTGTTGTCGTTTCCGCCACACGATAAACTGTTGGTTGTTGCAGCGGCAGCCGCCGCTGCTTTTTGTGAGGCAGCAGCTGCTCTACTTGGAGTTAACCTCAGACGACTAACAATACTGCAATATAGAAAAGATGTACAAATTAATGGTTGAATTTAAATCAGTTGCACTAGTTTGAAATCTAAATAGATAAACAGAAAAATAACTTACGCTGAGTCGACTGTGTCACTCTCAGAAGACTGAATATTTTTCGCAGCTCCTGGTGGTTCAATCTCTCTTGTTTTCTGGCCTTTACGGGAGCTTTCTCCACGAGTAGTCCCACTGGCTAATTGTTTGGAGGAACCTGTAGTCCCAAATGATTTCCTACTAGTATGCTTCCGATTTGAAGACTTACTACTATGAGGAATTTTAGATTTTGTGGATGGACTGTTATGAGTCCTATTACTTCCACTTATAGAGCTGGCAGAAGCACCTTCCACGTCACGAGCGGTGGCAGGTGCCTTAAGATGTTGATCCGGCTCCTTCCCCAAGGGGGAATTCTCTTCTGGCTCCGTCGTTGCGATGTCTGAATCACTCTCACTGGAAGATCTATCCACTTCTTGCAGCACTGACCCAGTTCTCCGTTTCCTTAAATGTCTTACAACTGGTCCCTTAGAACTATCTCCTCCTTTACGTTTTTTGGCGTCGAAAGGATTACTTATTCCGCTTGACGAGCTTTGGCTAGTTGAGGGAACTGATTGGTTTTCTAATTTAGAAAGCTTTGGACTTCTAAGATCACTGGTTTCTCGAGTTCTACGTTAGTTAAAAACGCCATTAGTATTTCACATATTGTCATTTGTCATTCAAAAAACTATCTATAATCTATATTACTCATTAAATCCTTACCTTGATTTTCGTTTGGATACAACACCCACACCAGACGCTGAAGTATGCTTCCTAGATAAAGATGCCTTCCTTGTCCTAGGGACTCTGGGTAGTTTCCCAGCGCCTTTGGTAGGGTTGGCGTCAACGTGGTCGGCCATAGACCCTTGACTCCGCAGGGGGCATGCCAAACACTAAAAAAATACGTCTAGCTATTTGAAGGATTACCTGCAACAAAATAAATTAGGTCAACTATTAACTTCACTTATTTCCCATATTGTTCAATCAATACATTAATCAATCCGCAATTCAAGTACGTTATTCGCAAAATTGCAAATTCCAATTTAAATATTGCTTCCTTGGACCATGAACACATAGTGAAATCTCATTATCATAAATTCGCCATTAAATTTTCATGGTCTCAAGCCACATAAAATTTTATGATCCCATTCATCTGCCAACATTTACGCAATAATGTAAAACGTCATCCCAACTCTCTAAACTAAACCCTTCTCCCAAATTACAGGTATCTCCTTCCTACCATCCATCCCACACCACACCTCCAATTCCACCATACTTTTCTTCCTCAAAATATTTTCCCTACATATCCCCAATTTACACCCTATCAAATCACCTTCCCCATTCACTCACCCAACCCACTTAAAAATTACCATTTAAAACCCTTCTCTTCCTCCCTCAAACCAATTAATTATAGTCCATATACACCACCACACCACAATGTCCACCATCCCATAAATATATATTCATCAGCTGTGTGTTCGAAAGAACCTACCCTTTAAATCCTCAAAGACCCTGTTCCGTTTCTCAAACTCCACCTTATTCTAAAACTTTTAAAAATTCCAGCAATTCAAAAACTTTAAATATTCTTTTTAAAACACTTTCTTTTAACTACCACGACCACAACATCGCATATTTTTTCTTATAGCCTTGAGCTCTGCTTTACACCATCATCATTTTTTTCAGACTCAGACTCAACATTTTCTTGTTCTCTTCTCACACAGCTCAGTACAATAATCTTTCTTCACTTCTTCGATCACAGTCTCAAGCAAGTCGACTTGAGGAAGAAGAAACGCAAGTTGGTTGAGAAGTGAGAAGTATCAAAAAACCAAGAAGATACGTAAGTAAAGTACGTAAGTAACTAACATAAAAAGACGACGACCATACACAAAAGTGGGCTTGCTTTTTTGCATTACATTTTTTCTAGCTTCTCTCCCTCGAGTTCAGTTCGTTCTCAGTAAATCCAATTCAACACAACAAAACTTTTTTTTATGCTGCTATTCAATTCAGCTATCCGAGCTCGTCGTCTCGTCGACTTTACAGAATGCATGATGCACAGAACACACATACACACCAACACCACCAACCATACTTACAAAATGTACACAAGTTTTACAGAGAGG